>JAPWDM010000009.1:9285236-9602330 GCA_035578155.1 Brachynemurus nebulosus | reverse complement strand
TTCCCAGACAATTTTGATAGTTTCTTTGTCAACGTATGATTGTCTTTTTCTAATTCCAGTCAAACAAATAAATAGTGCATAGGGTACTAATTGAACATTAGGTTACGAAATAATAATAAATAATAAGTTAATAACACTATTTTATATTTTTATGTAAATTCGGTTGATTCAATAATAATTTGATTACAGAAGAATATTTCTTAAAGTAACCGAAAACAAATGACATTAATGATATATTATAACTTAACTGTAAACATATACATAAAATAACTGAATGGCTGGATTCATTGCAAAATATTTAATACTATTAAAAATATAATTTTGAAAAACAAAAATCAGTGAATGTCAATATGTACTGCTTAGAATTTTCAGATCAGTTAAAATCAAACGAAAATAGTTTATTCTAATTGAAAATAACATATTTCACTTTTCTTTTGCATCATATTGCATCATTTTTTTAACTTTGTGAAGATGAAATATTATTATGTCAAATATTTAAAAAACTAAATAAAAACCACTGATCCAGGACACTGGTGTAGTGTTGAAAAGTGTACGACAAGGACAAAAAAAGGAAACCTACAAAAGTGTCTGGGAATATTTTTTCAACTATACTTTTCGTTTTCAATTTTAAATACGTTCAGCAAAACCATTTTCCATTTTATATTTTAAATGTATTTTTGGAAACCATTTTCTATTTTCTATTTTAAATGGTTTCTGTGAATCAGTTTTCCCAGTCTTGACTTTCAACATATATAAAGAAAACATTAAATCGTAGACATTTTTTTGCCGTCATTTTGGGGCGGAAATAAGGCCTTATCGATACCCCTCTTTTCGTCTATGTATCTCATGACTAGGGTTGCCAACTGTCCCGATTTTCAACATCTACAATTTTTTTAAATTTTTAGTCCCGCCAGTCTCGCTATTGTTGTTTCCAAATTATCGCACTTGCATGTCATAACGGCCAAGGAAGTAAGTATATTTGCTGTACCTATTAATAAAGTGTACTCTCTCTACTATTTATAACTTATACAGCTTACAATGTTGCCAGATTAACTCATTAAAATCCCTTCAACATTAATATCCCTCCAAAAAATGGGAGAAATTATTTAACATACATGAAATACGTCAATGCCAAAGACGGTCAACTTTATGAAAAATGTTTTTCTCCAGAAATAATAAAGTTAATAAGCAAAAAAATTAAAAAAACTTGATTTTTAATTTAATAAAATAAAATAAAGAAATATTATTTTTGTTTAAAGGTTTGTAAGATCATGGTTTAAATATGTAGCTGTTAGTAACAAATAATAAAAATAAAAAGATCCTTCCTACTGGCTGATTAAAAACGTTTGTTTGTTTTTGTTTTTGTTTTTTTTTTTTTTTATTAACAGTCCCGATTTTACTTGTCCCGTCCCGATTTTTTTCTCATTAAATCCCGAAATATTCATTGGTAAAATTGGCAACCCTACTCATGACGTAGGATAAGAGCCACAAATGCAACCGGAAGTGGTCATTTTTTTCAAATTTTCGGCCATATTTCGGGTAGGTATGTGTACAGATAAATTGCGTTTCGTATTAACGTAAACTATTCAATAAAGGTAAATTGATTTGTGTAGTCGATAACGTGGACAAAACTACGATCAGCTCTTCGCCTATAAAGTATAACAGAGTTAATATACTAAAATTAAAATTAAAATTAGGTACTCTAAAAAGTGATTTCTGATTCTTATTTCACTAAACTCGTCCACGGAAGAGTTTCTTTTTAGAGACTAAATTTGAACAGTTTTGGCTCCGAACTACACTTTTATCAGCTACCCAAGTAACTAGGTTGATTCAAATCAGCAAGTTAAATGAATTTGTGTGGCACAATAATAAGTACAATAAAATTAAATAAGTACTTATAACTCCGCTATTTTTCATTGAATTTCAAGAAACAATAAATCATAGAAATCACGCTTAGATATTTTTACTCTTCTCCGATCAGTCCAGAATTCATTCCTTTAAAAAAACAATGTCCTTTTTTAAGGTCTTAGATTCTTTTCGTAACTATAAATTTTAATCATATCGAATACTTACAAGGAAAGGGCAAGAAGTCGAAAATTCAAAAAAATCTTAAACTTTGTCAGTATATAGAGGGTGGCTACCTAATAACATAAAAAATATCAGTTGCTGCTAAAAAACGTTTTTAAGGGGTGAACCACCCCCTCAAAGTTGGAACACAAAAATTTAAAAATCGATAAAATTTTATTTATACGTAACTTAAAAAGTTCTAGTAACAAATATAACATTATTTTTTGGATTTATACATTTTTAAGGGTTGAAGCCACCCCTCAACTGTGTACTTAAAAATTTAAAAATTGATGATATTTTGTTTTTTGTTTATATATACTATATAGAGCTCTAGTATTAAATATAACATTATTTTTTGCATCTATAAATTTTTAGGGGTTGAAACTACCCCTTCATATGTATACTTAAAAATTTATGAATTTATAATATTTTGTTTACATATACTATACAGAGATTTAGTAATAAATATAACATTATTTTTTGCATCTACAAATTTTCAAACCACCCCTTCAAGTGCGTACCTAAAAATTTAAAAATTGGCGATATTGTGTTTACATAGAGACCTAACGATAAATATATTATAAATATATTCTTTCACACAGTTCTAGGGGGTGAAACACCTCCTCCAAGTTGTAAACTAAAAATTTCAAAACTGGCAAAATTTTGTTTACATATACAACAAACACAACAATCTTACAATAAATATATTAATAATGTGTAAAATTAGCAATACAAATAGCTTTCAGATAGTGTACTATATTACTGTGTAGTACATGTAAACAAAATTTCGTCAATTAGTGTTTCTAATTTCTAATTTGGAAAAGATATTTCACCCCTATAAATATATGGGGCCAAATAAATTTATGAATCCATTTTTATGTGATATATTATATGAATAAAATCTCCGAATTTTTAAATTTCCAAGTCGACAGCCGAAGGGGTGGTTTCACCCTCTTAAAAATGTGTAGGTATGAAAAATAATATTATATTTATTACTAAAACTCTTAATAGTGTACATAAATAAATGTTCGTCAATTTTAAATTTTCTAAGCACACACTTGAAGGGGTGGTTTCACCCCTTAAAAATGTGTGGACGCAAAAAATAATGTTATATTTATTATTAGAATTTCGTATAATGTGCAAAAACAAAATATCATAAATTTATAAATTTTTAAGTACACACATGAAGAGGTGGTTTCAACCCGTAAAGATTTGTAGATGCAAAAAATAATGTTATATTTACTACTAGAGCTCTATATAGTATACATAAACAAAATTTCATCAATTTTTAAATTTTTAAGTACACATATGAAGGGGTGGTTTCACCCCTAAGAATTTGTAGATGCAAAAAATAATGTTATATTTATTATTAGAGCTCTGTATAGTATATATAAACAAGATATCATCAATTTTTAAATTTTTAAGTACACAGTTGAGGGGTGGTTTCAACCCTTAAAAATGTGTAAATCCAAAAAATAATGTTATATTTGTTACTAGAACTTTTTAAGGTACGTATAAACAAAATTTCATCGATTTTTAGATTTTTGTGTTCCAACTTTGAGGGGGTGGTTCACTCCTTAAAAACGTTTTTTAGCAGCAACTGATATTTTTTATGCTATTAGGTAGCCACTCTCTACATACTGACAAACTTTCAGATTTTTTTGAATTTTCGACTTCTTGCCCTTTCCTTGTTAGTTGAATTTGTTGATTCTTTTTGTCTTTTTAAATCGTATTTGTGTTGAGTTAGACTGTTATTCAATTTTTGGCTAGTTTGGCCAAAATAAGCTGAATTACAGTCAGAATATTCTATTTTGTATACAACATTGTGGTTTTGCTTATTTTCGACTCTCAATCTTTTTTCCGAGTATGTGTTTCCTAGTTTGTTACTATTAAAAGAAAAAGTTATACGATTTTCGCTCATTTTCTCTATGGTAGTTTTAATTTTTTTGGTAAGAAAATTATACGGAAGGCAAATTCTTTTGTTATTATTACTTGTGTCATTATTGGGCCTATTCGTACCGCACCTAGCCAAAGTGCCTTGCTCTTACTTTTAAGAACATTACACTTGTTTTGAAGAACTTTTGCCTTACTTTGGAGATATTTGTATATTCCTGTCTCACTTTCCGTGTTCTTGAGAGAAGGGTGAAGGATATATACGATGTATACCGAACGCTATTACTGACTATAAACTATGTATGTTAGAATCATCGTATCATAGAGATGTACACGATATGATTTTACTCACAGAGTACTAATTTAAATACAAGAGTAATATTGTACTAGATTTTAGATAAAATTTCTTGTTAATACAATAATACGTGAAAGTTTTTAAAAAATGTGTTGTTAATTATTTAGAATTTAGCTAATTCACTTGAATGAATTTTTTTAATGAAAATAAGTTGCGTTTTTAATGACAATAGGAATATTCTTATTGGAACGAGAAAAAATTAAAAAATAAAATAACAGAAAATTCTCATAATATTTTTATTTGTATAAATTGAATTATATAATTCATTTTATTTATTTATACTATTATTATTATTATTATAGACTTTTACGCCAACCTGGCGCTCACTACTCAGTAGGACAGTACTGGGTAACATTCACTTATACCGGCATTATGCAAGGTATTAGGGTCTGTGGAAGGGTAATGTGCCAAACCAATCCGTAAAAGTACCGTAGTACATTCACGGACGGGTTTGTCACATCACTCCTTATATTGTTGTTGTTGTTGCTTGAAACGAGATGTTATGCGTCTATTTTGGTGTATACTGGTTCGTACGACGAGACTTTTGTGGGAGCGTAGATGTTGGCTCAATGACAGACGGCTGTGAATGCCTAGTTCGTTTTCGTGTCCTCAGAGAATAGGTAGGATTAGGGACAGAGGGAAGGGAAAGGACTGTTTGTGTTTGTGTGTGTGTTCGTGTATGTGTGTGGATGTGTCGTTCTATTTTTCGTTTCTTGGTGTAAATGTGTTCTGGTTCACCAAACTGCTCATTAAGATCGGGTGTTCCTGGAATTGCGCGTTTAGATGGTACAGAGGTTGACGGACCTTGTGTGTTATTGAGTTGGGGAGGATTGTGCACCAGAGCGGTAACAGTGACAGTGCGGCAGTTGGTCGATCCTCCCTCTCCATCAGACGAATCTGGATCTGTATGTGTGTTAGGTGTTTGTGTTTCAGTGTTAGTGTATTGTGTGTTTATGTATGTGTGTTGTGTGTCTGTAAGATGAGTGTCAGTGTGTTGTTCACTCACTGTAGATGGCTCAGATGGAGTACAAGCAGATCTTGTGCTTTCACATATCGCAGTCGGATTCGTATTACTGAGGAACTTCCGTACTATACGACATGTGTTTATGATCACTGCCTTTTGCATAGTGACATATGTGTACTTTGGGAGACCCAAGAGACTCAAGCTATTGTGTAGTGTGTGTGGAATGACCCCGGTGGCACTGAGTACTATTGGAACAATGTGGACATGTTCCATTCGCCATTGTTGTTTTATTTCGGCTACGAGGTCAGTGTATTTCTCCAATTTAACTGCGTGTGTTTTTTGTAAGTTATGTGTATTCGGAACCGCAATGTCGATCAGATAGGTGGTCTTAGTTTGTTTCATTACGAAGGTAATATCTGGTCGATTATGATTTATGGTCTTATCTGTAATAATCGACCGATCCCAGTAAAGTCTACAGGAGTCATTCTCCGCTACTACTTTTGGTGTGAGCTTGTAGTAAGGGGTTTTATCGGTTATAAGGTGGTGCTTAACCGCTAGTTTCTGGTATATAATTTTGCCAACCTGGTCGTGACGGTGTTTATATTCGGACTGAGCGAGCTGAGTACAGGCAGCTGTGATGTGTTGGATCGTTTCGGGTTTGGAATGGCATCTCCGGCATGAGTCAGATGTTATTGACGAGTCACGAAGTATGTATTTTGAGTAATTCTTTGTATGAATTACTTGATCTTGTATAGCCAGCATAAATCCTTCAGTCTCCGGGAAAAGACTTCCTTGACTCAACCAGGCGTGCGACGCTGCTTTGTCGACGTTACTGTGGTTAAGATCATGTGGATGTCTTCCATGTAGAGGCTTGCGGATCCATTGCTGGATTTTGTCCTCCTTCGTGACCAAGGGGCAAAAACTATCTGGCATTTCTGTGTGTGAGAGGTTTAATGGTGTGTATGCCTTGTCGGCTTGGATTATTGCATTGTGTAAGTGTGATGTGTGTGTTTTGGTGTAAAAGTATTCTCGCAAGTTATGAACCTGTTTATTATGCGTGTTCCTTATGTCTATAAGACCCCGACCCCCTTCGGCTCTTGGCAGCGTCAATCGTTCTATAGCTGCTTTAGGATGATGAATTCGGTATTTGGTCATAAGGACGCGGGTCCTGATCTCGATGTTTGTCAAGTCCGTAGGCGTCCATTTGATTACCCCAAATGAGTACGTTAGCACCGGAACTGCGTAGGTGTTAATTGCTTTGATGGTTTTTTTTCCATCAAGGTGGGTGTTCAGTAATCTCCGTACACGCGTTAGGTATTGCTGCATCAGGTGTTGTTTTATAGCGCTGTGATCTATACGTTCGTCCTGATTGAATCCGAGATATCGGTATGACTCTCCCTCGTCCATGGGCTGCATAACAGACTCTGGTTCGAGTTCGAATGCGACCGCATCTCGTTTTCCTCCAGAACGACATTGTGTTCGACATTTATCGATTCCGAACTCCATACAGAGGTCTCGCGAAACCTCGTTGGAAAGTCCCAGCAGCTGCTGTAATTGATGTTTAGTAGCTGCATAGATCTTAATATCATCCATATACATCAGATGTGAGATGGTATGGCGCGAATTCGTTTGCGTACCTACATTGTAACCGTATTTGGTTTCATTTAACAGGCGAGAAAGTGGATTCATTGCGAGACAAAACCATAATGGACTCAATGAGTCGCCTTGGAGTATGCCGCGTCTTACTTGAATAAGGTCGCTTGCTGTTTTTTCATTACCAATACTCAAATGTAAGGTCGTTCGCCAATCGGACATGATCGTTCCAAGAAAGTTCACGATACTTGGGTGTATTTTGTACAGCTCCAATACTCTCCGTAACCAGGAGTGCGGGACCGAATCAAATGCCTTTTTATAATCAATAAACGCTGTGTACAGGTTACGTTGTCTCCCTTTCGCTTGTTCCAGTACTACGGAGTCAATCAGAAGCTGCTCTTTGCAGCCTTGTGACCTCTTTCGACATCCCTTTTGTTCTTCTGTCAGTATGGTGTTAATCTGACAATGCTCATTGATCTTTTCTGCCAGACAGGACGTCAAAATCTTATACACTGTAGGCAAGCAGGTGATAGGTCTATAATTCGCAGGATTTTTTGTATCACTGTTTTTAGATTTCATGTATGTGATACCCTGCGTTAGGAACTTCGGTGTCAGGTTTGGTGTTCTTATAAATAGTGTGAATTGTTCAGCGAGGTACTTGTGTGTTGATGTAAAGTGTTTGAGCCAGTAGTTTTGTATGTTATCGATGCCAGGTGCCTTCCAGTTATGCGATCTCTGTAAAGCTCTGGAGACGTCCTCTGTAGTAATGTCCGTATAGGGCATCTCCGGAAGATGTTCGTTATTCCTGCACTCTGTATCGATCCAGCTGGCTTTGCCATTATGGTCAATGGTGTTGGACCATATATTCGCCCAGAAACTATGGAGTGCGTTCTTCTCCGGTAGACCATTACTGTCAGTTACCCTGTTCGTTAGAGACTGATAAAACCGTCTCTCGTTTCTGCTGAACGCTTGGTTTTGTCGTCTGCGTTCAGTACTGGTCTTATATCTTCGTAAGCGCTTCGCTAGTGCTGTTAATTTTTGGTGAAGCGTATCTCTGATCTCTGTGAGTGTTTTATTGGGTTCCTCGTATTGTGTGTGTACTGTGTGTTTGTGTAATATGTCGTGTATATATTTGTTGAGCCGTTTGGACCTCGTACCCTGTTGGTATTGAGTGATCCTGCCGAGGTTGCATCGGATGGTGCTGATGCGTTTATTCAATCGTGTTTCCCAGGCAGGGGTTTTGTGTTCCTTCGAGTTGTGCGCTACAGGTGGTGTTACATCGGACCCGTTACAACGTATTGCTGCAACGGCTCCACAGTAGATAGCTGTGTGTAACTCGATAAAATTGTCACAAGTTTGCAAGTGCTGAGGCAGTATTATGTTATTATTATTATTATTATTATTATTATTATTATTATTATTATTATTATTATTATTATTATTATTATTATTATTATTATTAATTTTTTTATTATAATAAGAATTGTCGGGAATTTTGATAAGAATTGAATGTAAAATGTTGAACTGGCAAAAATTTTAATAGGTATAAAGAAATTAGCATTATGAATAATACAATTTTGTTCGTCATTGGCCTGGCCTTTACATAAGGTTAAAACTGTTCATTAAGAATTTGTTAGTACATCAAACATGTATACGAAGTATCCCATGATTTAAATACCTACTTAAAGCCGGTTACACACGGTCTGATCTCATCGACCAATAAAATAGACATTATTGACGACGTAAAGATTCTCTCTCGTGTCTCTGGTGGTAAAATTAGGACTAGTATCAAGTTAAAATATACGCATAAATGTTTAATTGGGGATATAAAATTTAGTAATCCGCCCATAATTTGTATAATAGGTATTCTAATGAAATTACACGTATACAAAAATTTTTACTTGATACAGATTCTAATTTAAAAAAAAAAAAAACCTGAGATGCTTGCGTAATCTTTACGTCGCCAAGAATCAGCTACCCACGCGATGATAATATGATAATTTAGTATTTCAATAGTCATGGACGCTGTTCAGCGTTAACTGAAATCTAAGTAACTGTGACACAACCTTGTAACTCGTTAACAATTCCACATAATTCCATATAAGATATACTAGTTGTCAAAATAGTGTACCAGCTGGTCGTTTCGTCATTATAGGTTATGATCTTGATCGTGTTAATTTAAAATTGTGCCAAAATAGTCGTTTATACAACCACCAATCTTAATTTTAAATTCTATTAAATAAAAACAAAAATTGGCGCTTGCTTTATGGTTAATCGTAAACAATCTTTTTTTTGTTTTTGTTTTTTTATTTTTTGTTTTTCTTTTTTTTACGTTTTTGTATTAATAAAATTAAAATGTCATATTTAACTTATCAGTTTTTATATTAAATTATAATATAGTTAGCTAAGAGTAAGTTATAATGACCTGATCGCAGATGACCTGATTTGATTGAATGACTTCAATCACACAATGGTCTTAGATTATAATTTTTATCAATAAATTCGTTCGCAACTTTAAGATTAATTAAGAATCTAGTCTTTTGGTTCGTGTGTAACGGGCTTTATGCTGTTAACAGCATCATAGAGCATTAAATCAACTACGTATTGCTGGGCTAAAATCCATCCTTCACGTCCCCGTTCGTGCCCGGCGGGCAACTGTTAGCTTCGGCTAGCAGGCAGGCTGACGAGGCTCTGGTAAAATTTTCGACGACGATGAACGTCGTATGACCGACCGAGGTTATATCCCCCGTATAAGAGAAGTGCCACCGAAAGTTAAGATGTGTCTGTAAGTACCTTGACCGGAATTCAGCATTGAGGGAGCCTAGTAACTTGTATGGGTGTGGTTGCCGGAGTTGTGAATTGTGTTCGGGTGAGTCGAATAGGTGATAGTTTTCTGTGATTTCCCTTTGTCGACATTGTGATATTTAGTGCTGTGATATTTTTTTTTTTACGTTGTTTTTATCTTTCGTAGTGTCCACTGGATGGTGCACTCCAGTGTGACACAACTGTGATTATTTTACGCTGTGATATAATGTTGATTTCTGTCCCTGTGGCTTCGATGGGTAGGAATGCGGCGTCTGACGCATTCATTCGCGTCGGCCACACGTGTGAGTCAACGTCTGCCCGAACGGCTTGAGCGAGCTCGTCTAGTAAGGAAACGTTGTCGTCCCTCGCACGGATGCGTTTGTCGGCGTCCTGGGCCGCTTTCGCCCCGTCGAAGTGATGGGGACACTGGTCAGATCTACTGTGATACTCTGTTGCGTTGTTCCGTTTCCTGTGACCTCGACTCGGACGAACGTGGCCTAGTCTACGTACCGGTCTCCCCAGTAAGTAGACCCCAACGTCTGACAGAAAAGCACATGTAACTTAGTAATCAGTTATCTGATAGAACAGTTCATGTAGCCTAGTAATCAGACGTCAACTGTCCTTACATGGGCGAGTTCCTTGGTATTGACGAAGCCATTTCGAAATTGTCGAGGGTACAGGGAGGGGAATCGTGTTGCAGGGCAAAGGAATCTAATCACTGTGATATATTTGTTTTGTCTTTTTAATAAGTTTACTTTATTTCTTTGTTTTAATCTTGCTTGTCTTTTATGTTTTTGTTTTATCTATTCTTCGTTATTCCACTGTAGACCTGTTATCATAGCTCTGCAGTGGTATTGTTTTAATCCCTTATTGCGTCCCTGGTAAGCCAGTGGCTCCCCAGTGACGTAATAAGTTTTTGTTTGTGATATTCTTTCTAATATATTGTTTTAGCTTTTCTTTCGTACATCTTTTTTTAGTCGGTTTCCTCCACCCCGAGACCATTTATACCTCGGGGGGAGTCTCATCGTTGGTTTTCAGGCCTTGATGACCGAACGACCTGGCTGGTACCTGTCGTACCGTCACCAAGGTCTGTTCGCTCCTTTTAAAGCCCTGGGATGGCAGGGCTCATTGCTGTATTTTAATATGTGTATGTTGTCCTTTGTCTATTGCATTTATGTGTTCCTGTCTTTATGTGTCGTTTTTATCTTTCTACTATTTGGCGGCGCATGCCCAGAGATGGCGATGCCGCCGGACACTGCTGACCGCGCCATCCACCGGCAGTAGTGTCCCAATTTTAATTAAAAAAAAAAAAAAAACTACGTATTCATGAAAAATACGAAAAATACCGAATATACCGGAAGTGCGTACGTTTACATATTTCCTATGTAAAATTATCGCGTGGCTTGTTGTTTCGTTTTAATATTTTATTTGTGTTTCTCACTTCAGTTGCTTCACGTTGTTCATTTTTTCATTTTTTATTTGCGTCTGTTAAATTGTGGTTATTGTTGGATACTACTTGTTAGTTGTTTTTGAGAAGAAACGACGATTTAATATATATAATAATAATAATAATAATAATAATAATAATAATAATAAACCCTCAGGGGCTTGTTGTAACACCTGGTTGCTTAGGTGATCGGTTGCTACAACAACACGGGAAGTAGCGCTCCCGGGGTTCCCGAGCTAAGACCAGGTACTTTCTGGTACCTGGTGCGTGGAGTCAACCAGCGCTAAGTGGTGGTCTCTGTTAACGGGCTAACTACCCCTAACAGGTTATCTACTAGTTCCAGACGGAAAAAGAACTAGGAAGGCTGGTCGTGCTGCGGGTCTCTCGGATGGGCCCGCTAATAAAGGCGGAACCAGTCAAAATTCATCTTCTCGTCTCGTGCGCCTGGAGTGGATGGACAGCTTGAGGAGAGATTTGCTCACGTGCCGCGTACAAAGTGAGCCGAATAAGAGAGGGTACATGGCAAGGATGCACGCCATATGGTGCCAGATGCATCCCGAACACTCTAATTTAACGCCACAAAATCTGCGTGACCATGTAGCCCGAATCATTAAATTAAACATACCTACCGGACATGACGATAATCGAGAAGCTCGCGAAGAAGCTAGGGTTGCTGAAACTGCAGTGGTGGAAGTTGAACAGGATTCTGCGGTCAATGGTGAGAGCTTGGCCAATATTAACATCACAGAGCAGGATCAACCGGTAACTCATGGTGACAGCATGGTTACTGAGGCACAGACGGACTTGTTAAATCAAGCCAACACAGATACTGTGCTAGAGTCTAACACCAGAACGAGTTCAACTCCCACACAGAATGATGCCGATCTAAATAAATCCCTTTCTGTCTCAGACAATTTAAGAAAACAATTTCGCGATCTTCTCGAGACTGATTTAGACTTTGACAAACGACCACGTCCCAAACACCGACGGACGTATGTAAAGGGCGAACAACTGACCCTACTAAACGAAATTTTGGACGATCATCTATCCCCATCCAGTGATCTCACCGACGTCGACAACGCAGTATATGCAGCGATGCGTGTCCTGAACCCATGTACTAAGCAGCAAAAGACTGCAGAGGAGAAGGCACGAATTCGTATTAAACAAATTGACACCAAAGTGAGGGCACTACGACAGATGGTATCGCGTATCCAATGTGTGATAGAATATATTCAGACCAACAGGCGTTTTACGCGAAAGGTACGGGCTTTTGCCAGAGAACTAAGGTACCGCTATCACACAATAAATTTGGGCAATCTGTTGACCATCAAACAGACACATTTGGATAAGATACGCGCATTGGCCCTGGCCAAGAAGAAAGTAGCCCGGCGTGAACGGTGTATTCGGGAAAATAAGATCTTTAACTCGAACCCTTCACGCCTGTTCGCATCTAAAAGCCCTGTCGTGGAGCAACCACCGACGGTCGACGCAATAGAGAATTATTGGCGGGGGATATATGAGACGACTAAAGAGACTGACTTGGACTGTATTCCCATCAGCCAGTTTAGATGGTACTGCAAACAACAGCTTGGCAAAGTGCCATCTCATACCATTATAACATCTGTTGATAAAGAGGAAGTCGAACTTGCTTTCAAAGGCAAGAAGAACTATTCGGCTCCGGGCATTGATGGAATAACGAATTTTTGGTGGAAGAAGCTCACTAGTACCCACCGCCATCTTGCCCGTATATTCTCAAATTGGTTATTTAACTGTGAGCCAATACCATCGTGGCTCGCTGAGGGAAGAACGGTCCTAATACCGAAAAAAGGAGACTTATCACAACCACAGAACTACAGACCGATAACGTGCCTGAACACTGTGTATAAAGCGTTCACGTCCATCCTATATGAACGCATCTTGAAGGCGATTGAACCAGTGTGGAGTTCAATCTATGAACAACGAGGTTCAAAAAGAGGAATGTCGGGTTGCAAAGACAACTTGCTGGTCGACAGATGTATCTGTCAGGACGCTAGACAGCACAAACGCAACCTGAGCATGGCCTGGGTGGACTATCGGAAAGCATTTGACACAACCTCGCATGAGCTTATTATCTATTTGCTCCATTGTCTGCGAGTCCATCCCGACATTATTAAATGTATTGAACACCTGTTGCCGCTCTGGAAAACAAAGTTCACAATAACATCCGGTGAACACGTTGTGTCAACGGAGTTGGTGACATACAAACGAGGCGTATACCAAGGAGACAGCCTCAGCCCACTTTTGTTTTGCATCTCGTTGTTGCCCCTGTCAATCAGCCTGAGAGAGGAACCCGGCTACCTGTGTGGCCCGGTAGGAAATCGCGAGCATAAAGTCACACATTTATTTTATATGGATGACTTAAAACTGTATGCTTCGTCAGAGAGTGATCTCAAGTGCGCTCTAAAATTAACACACGAATACACGCACGCGATCGGTATGGAGTTCGGACTGGACAAATGCGCGGTGGTGCACTGTAAGCATGGTGTAGTTCCGAATTTTGATTCACACGCCCAATTAGTGGATGGAAGCATCATAAAACATCTTGATGAAGGAGCGACCTATACGTACCTTGGTGTTGGCGAAAGTCACATCCAAGACGTGAAGAACATGAAGGCCGCCTTAAGTAGTAGATATAAGCGCCTTCTCCGACAAATTTGGAGTTCTGAATTGTCGGCGAAGAATAAGACCAGCGCTACAAATATGCTAGCCATACCCATCCTTTTATATACTTTTGGCTCAATTAAGTGGAATGTGAATGAATTGGAGGAACTAGACCGAGACACGCGAAAAATAATGAATATCAATCGTAGTTTGCACCCACGCGCATCGACACAACGACTTTACCTCCCACGAGACCAGGGGGGGAGGGGGCTCCTGTCAGTCGAACGTTTACATGATCGTATAGTCTTAGGTACAGCTTGTCGTGTACTTAACAGTTCAGACCCGCTATTGCAACTCGTCAAGGATCACGAGCTTGCTGCCGTAGGCGCATTTTTATTCACAGCAGCGCAACGTGCCGCCAATATCTTGGGCTTAGCCTTCGATCCGCGTAATCGCGACGGTGATGATAACATTCTTTCACTATCACAGTCGCGCCAAAAGTCGGCAATCAAGAGAGCCGAGCAACAACATCTGCTCAATAAACATCGCGACAAAGTTCACCAGGGTATGTTCTACCGTCACCTTGACAACCTTGGCCTTTCGAGCGAACTCACTTGGGCTTTCTTGAGAGCTAATGGACTTAAATCGGAAACGGAGGGCTTTATCATGGCAGCTCAAGATGGAGTGTGGAACACTTTAACGCACCAAAAATATGTGATGGGTAATAAAGGGGTTTCGAGTACCTCGTGTCGGGCATGCAAAGCATACCCGGAAACCTTAATGCACCTGACTTCAGGTTGTTCTTATTATGCTAAATCCACCTATATCCATCGCCATAATGCAGCGTTGCGTGTGCTCTACTTTTATCTTCGTCATCATTACGAAGTTGACAAAACACCAGTCTTGCCCTACGAACCTGCGGAAGTAGAATCCTTTGTTGCCAACCAAAAGTGCAAGATCTTTTGGAATATGCCGGTTGCAACTACCAGGCAATTGAACGCCAATAAGCCTGATGTTGTGCTCCAAGATTTAACATCTCAGACTATGTATGTTATCGAGTTCTCTGCTCCGGCGGAAACTAGCTCGAAAAGGAGGAGCAAAAAAGGATTAAATATCAAGATCTAATACATGAACTGCGACAACTGTACCCGGGCTATACTATCCGCTTGGTCGTACTTATAATCGGATGTCTGGGGGGTATGCATAACTCCTTTGTGCGCAATCTTAACATCATTCCGGCTTGTAGATCTCACGCCAACATGTTAGCGGCGTCAATGCAAAAAGCAGTTATTATCGGGACGCTCCGCACGCTTCGGTCGCACGAGACGACTTTTTCCGGGAGTTCATGAACACCTTTGAACCCCATGCCCCGTTTAGAGCGGGTCCTCGAACATCCATTGGACCTGCCCTCGAATCTCCCACTGTTATGGTTTCGCAGCGAGGTTCGGGGATTTATTAGGTAGGGAAGACCAGGAAGGGGATGCTGTATGACGGACATTACGTACCTGACTTTGAAGTACCTGACCTGGTACGCTGCACGGACACTTTTTCCTCCGCCTGGGGGTTTTTGAAGTGCAGTCGCGTTTCTTTCGTTAAATTCTCAAATAATAATAATAATAATAAACGCCCTGTGGGTGGGGGCTTCACTTTGCAGAATTTCCCCACAATAAGTCCTGCTTGTCGTAAAAGGCGACTAAAAGGACAACCCATTAGGATGGAGCCTACAAAAAAGAAGCCTCGGAAAAATGCCGCTGCCGGTGGAGCGACCGGGCGCATCAGGGTCACCACTGAATGTGACAGTTTAGATCGCGGTGACGACAGGCTGGGTTCTAGGCAGCCACCTGTCAGCTGTAATAACACCTTCAGCCAAAATACTACTGCCCTACTTACTGTAGCAAAAAATAAATTAAAAATTAAAAAATTAAAATATTATTATATTTATTGATTATTTTATTGATTATTGGTGGGGTTATACTTTTCAGGTTTAAATTTGGGTACTACTTTTCGGGTTGATTGGGGTTTCGATCAGCAGAGCATTTCTCCAGGTCTTATGGAGACAAGAGTGAGTGGCAGTGGAAGATTATGGTCGCAGATCGTTTTCCCAAAACCATGAGATCCCCAAATAACCTAAATTTTCTTTCGACTACTAAAAGGGTGGTTTTTAAATTAGAAATACGAGAATTCATAAATTACAATTTTATTACAACAAAAGATGACTAGAAACAATTTTTTGAATTACAGTATTTGGAATCTTTGAATTTACGACAATAAATAATTACAAGTTTTGAGAGTTTACACATGTTTTGAAAGACTGATAAGCTAATCGAAATAAATTTACACAATATATTTTAAAATAGAATTTGCATTTTAGTCTTTGGTGTGGCCATACTTTCCGAACCGAGACGCACGATATAAGTATATGGTGTGTACTGGCTATGGGAAAGTATCACCACATCAGTTGGTAAATTTATACACTTTTGACTTAAACATAAATTTGAAGTTTCAAATTTTACGGAACATTATTTAAATATTGCTATAAAATATATTTTCTAAAGATATGTTATTAATTAAATTAAATTGATGTCACTATTTGAAATTTTATAATTGTATCTTTAAAATTTATGACTAGAATAACCTGTATAAGTATTTTATAAATATCAAATTTTATGATATTGTAAATTAGTCGACATTAATTTTGGTTGAGTTCCTTAATTAATTTTTGTTTTTGTTTTTTTTTTTTTTTTTTTTGGAAATTACAGATGGCAAAAATAAATTCAAATTAAAATTGAAATGTTTTAGAAAATTACGTTGCAAGTTAAATATTAATAATAAGCTACATGATTTAAAGGATTTAAACAGATATCGAAATAATCGTAAAAGTTGCACATGTTCTAAATTTTGTTTATCTAAACCCGGAAATAGTCATGTGATCTAATAACGATTAACTGTAAACACAATCGGTATATATTTGTTTGAGAATTTACTTAATGATAATCTAAAACATAAATCTATCAATTAACTAAATATATCTATATTGTTAAACTACAAATTATCTAAATTTTTTAGTCGCAGACTTTTTTTTGCTAAATCCCCAGAAATCTTTTGGAAATCCGAATGAATGCGAAAGTACAAACGACGTTAAATATTTGAATATAAATTATCCTTTTTACATATTACACTTAATTATTTTTCTTTTATCTATCTAATATATATATTATTTTTTATTTTTAATTTAAATAAATTTCCAAATATATTTATGTTAAATTAATTATACGATTTTTTTTTAAAATTTAAATTTTACCTACATGCTACGTTTAATTATTTTCTAACCATTTAAATACAAATTATTTTTCGATCATGTTTAAGTAAATTTCCAAATATGTTACAGTAAATAATACTTATCTTAACGATGAAGAATTTGTAATTTTCAACAATACACTTAAATAAATAATACTTAAACTAATTTTAAAATATACATTTTTTTTTTTATTTTTGGATGTGTGCAGCCCGAAGGCCACACGAGAAGAGAACTTCTCCCTAACTTTTCTCTAACCAACTGTGTGTCATTTTTTAATTAGTATAAGTTATTTATTTAATTATGTAATTTGTTTTGTTAATTATATTTTTTTGAAAAATAAATGTTTAATTAAATAATGTACGCACTCGATATAAATTTAAATTTCAGATTTCTGCAAACGTGTAATTAGTTTTTACATTGTCCCTAGATATCAATTCGAAACTATAACGCTAGATGTCGTTAATATAGTATATCCGCTCCCGTCTCCACATTCCTAAAATTCCACAGTTTAATGCGATCAATTAAGAAAACACATACATCCAGTATAGTTATCTTTTTCTTCAGTTTTCTTCATTGTACCACAGTCGGTTGTGGAACAATAGCTATCGTTTGGTTTGTTCTCGGAAACAATTACAAGTACAAAATAAGTAAAGTGACTCCTCCTATATTTAGAACATAACTGGCAGTGGTTTGTTCAAACTGAAGCGATATAATAAAATAATATTTTAATAATAGATAATAATTGCTAACTAAATAAATTGCCAAATAAATTCAGTAATAGCAATTTTTCTGTTTTAATTATCTTGATTTGATGGGCGATTCTCACGTGACGCACGGGACATTTTTGCAACAAAAACATTTTTTCATAAAAAATGCAATTAATAATAAACAAAACAGAATGATTGTAATACGCAGAAAATGAATTAAAATTTTTTGAGCATATTATAATTTTTATCTGCAGTCCAGTACCCAAGATATAAGGCATAAACTCACGTGACGCACGGGACATCGTACAAAACGAAGTTTATGTTTTATATTTGGAGTACTGCATTTCAGATATAAATTAAAATATGCTCAAAAAATTTTAATCCAGTTGCCCCATGTTATAAACTTTTTGTTTTGTTTGTTATTAATTTAATTTTTAAAAAAAATGTTTTTATTTAAATTTTATGTCCCGTGCATCACGCGAGAATCGCCCTGATATCATTTTTGTATTTCTATTGTAAACTTCAAGGGACTGAACTTTACTTCTTCTTACTACAATATAATGTTATTATTAAAATTCCAAGAAGAAATGTATTTATTTATTTTTGTATAGGTACAGTGAATTAAGAGTAAATAAATATAATATTAAAATCATTAATATTTTGTACACATAAACTGGTACACTATTTTAACAGCAAATACACTTTATATGGAATTGCTGGCGTCGTACAACGATTATTAGATATTGTTAATTAAGAATAGAATCCCTGCCTTAATAATAAATATACTGAAAAAATTTTTATAATAAAAATTTCCAAATAAGATTACGTACTTACTTAAAATTGTCTCAGCTCATATATTACCGTTAATATTTACTCGTTTGTACTAGCTTCATAAAATATATTTTAGGCATTATTTAACTTGGTGTCCATTTTTGAAATTTCAACCAATAAAAATTTAAGTGTCACTCAGTTTCGTTTTGTTGGTATACTTTAACCATCGATATTTGGGATGACTTTTTGAGAGTGATTATAATCTTTTAAAAAGTTTAATTATTTTATTACTAGTACCAAATACCACCTTATGTTCACTCCAATTATGTTTAAATATATTTCCTGTTTTATGAGTGACGGTTTCTTTTAACATTTACCTGGATAAGTAAATAAATGCAACGAACAATACTAATAATTATTGCTGTACTTGAAAAGTCATCCCATTTATATACGGTCAAACTTTATCAATTGTCTGGTTGAACAATTTATGAAATATACATAATCATTCGCGGCTTTCTCAAAAATAAAATTAGTTCGCATAACCATAATTTGATTGTATTAAATAGAAACTAAATGTAAGAATAGTGAATCTTACCCTTTAATCTGACTTTAAATTTATCTGCTGTTCAAAAATATGACATCTTAAGTAATATAATTAACCAAATAAACTAAAATAAAATGAAAAATATTACTTGACTACTGCTTTTAACAGTTTATTTAGCTTATGTATAAGATTACATTTCAAACGTGACGGTTTTTGTCAAAAGTACATACATATGGTATTTTATTTCTTATTTAATTGTAAACATCCCAGATGTCTTACTTATGAACGAATATGCTGGACTATTGTTTTATCTGTTTAAATTTTTCTTCAAGGTTTTATATCCTGAATGACAAATTAGAAAAGGTAGAAGGTACCGTATTGTTGCAATGAATGATCTAAAATGACGACTACTTGTATTTTCGTATCACTTGAATGTATTTTCGTTTAAAGATACTAAATAATAATTATTTATGTAAATGATAATGCTTTTAGTAATTAGATTTAATTAAATCAGTTCTGTTTTATAAAAAAATTTACAAAAAATGACTTAGAAATAAGAAAAGAAATAGTGACAGCTAATATTAAAGTTACCAAAATAATTAAATTTTGTAATTGAAACCTCTCTTTTATTATAAAGTAAGTCAAATAATCAGTTTATTTTTCAATTAGTATTATAATACTATTCAATCACATGTATAGATGTTGTAAGTGAACCGCCACTGGATAGACTTCCTTCGCTATAATCTTTTCCCACTCTCCAAAATTTTTATGTGACCAATCAGGAGAGTTCGACTTCTTTATTTACCGTTGAATTTTTATTCTAACATTGTGTCTTTACTTACAATTACACAAATTTTTACTTCGTTTATATTCGTTCGTACGCATTTCGTAAAAATTTAATAGTATTTTTAAATCTTTTTTTTTTTCATCATGGAAAAAAAAAGACTATCAAAATCAGCGAAAAAGCTTGTTTTGAACGCTTTAGCGTTTGCTAATGCGGAAAAAGAAGTAAATCAGCCCCTCGTACCGCTAGAATCTGCTCAACACGTAAGTTTTTGTGACTGTGTGACTATAAAATAATATTTATTTTATATAATTACATAATTGTATTCATTTAAAACATTCAAAATAATGTTTAATTTTAAATATAAAATTATTTTTCAGAGAGTTGCAGCACAGCTTGGAATATCGGTTTCAACAATTACGAAAATTGTAGCTGAAAATCGACACGGTGGAGTTTGTTCCCCTCGAAAACCGACGTTACGAGAAAGACCGATAACTGATTTGGACGAGTTTGCACTGTCCAAAATTAAGGAAATTGTATATAAAATGCATAGAGAGAGTACGCTTGCATTTAAATGCATTGTATTTATAATAACGAAATGCCTACTTAATATTCCTTTATTTTCCAGGAAAACACATAACACTTGGTACGATTTTGGCCGAGGCAAAGCAGGCAGACATATTTCACGGGGGGAAAACAAGTTTAGCCAAAATTTTGCCAGTTGTAGGTTTCCACTGGAAACTGGAGAGTAATCGACGATATTTAATGGAAACGCCGGAAATTGCAAGTCTCCGATTTAAATTTTTAAAAGAATATTTTAGGAATGCAAATTTAGAAAACCCCTTACCAGTAGTCTTTTTAGACGAAACGTGGGTTTTTCAAAAAGGTGCATTTAAACGTACCTGGACTGATAATTCTGCCGAATGCAGTCGCTCTGCAAGTGAGGGTGGGCAGAGGTATGACACCTAATTTCATATTTTATGTACAAAAATTATGGAAGTAAAATCATAATTTTGTTATTTATTTAGTTATTTAATTTCTTTTTTTGCAGATATATTATTGTCTCAGCAGGAAGTGCAGATGGTTTTGTCCCCAGAGCACATTTAATTTTTGCTTCACAGAGGAATACCGGAGATTATCATGGAGAAATGAACTCCGACAATTTCCAAAAGTGGTTCCAGGAGCAACTTCTGCCGGGGCTAACCCGGCTAACAATCAATTATTATATTAGACAATGCAAGATATCATTGTGCACCGGTAAAATATATACACTCGACTTATGTACTAAACGCTAATTAAATCAAGTTTTAATGAAATTTGTCCTTTTCAGATTGAACAAATACCAACAATGTCTTGGAAAAAGGCAGATATTCAGAACTGGCTTAAGAATAAAAATTTGCCATTTAAAGAAACAGATTTTAAGCAAGATTTAATGGAAATAGTCCAAAAGTATATTCCTGAACAAATTCTTTTTACCTAAAAAATCATTTCTTATGTTGTTTCGTTACAGACACAAACCGGAAAAAGGATATGCCATAGAAAAAATTGCGAAAGAAGCTGGCCATTCAGTACTGTGGTTACCACCATACCATTGCCAATTTAATGCAATTGAGTTAATTTGGGGAATTACAAAAGGCCATTATAATAAAAATATTGGAAGAAATGGATTTTCCAAAAAAGAAGTTTTAAAAATATGGCAAGAGGCACTAGACAGCATTACACCTGAGAATTGGAGGAACTCTGTACAACATGTACATAAAATTATTACGGAGTATTGGGATCGGGAGGTTAAAGTTGATAATGGGGAAATTGATCCTTTCATTATCAACGTTAGAGACAGTGATTCTTCTGATGACGAATAAATATACTATATTACATACAGAAGAACTAACTCTTGAAAGATTTCAGGATTCTGAACAAAAAATTTTAGAACCCTTATAATTTCATCAATTTTGGCTGACCATCCGCCACAATCTCCATAATTCTTACATTTTACGACCTCTGAACATGAGATTTAATGCGTTTGCTAATAAGCTGTATTCAATAAGTGGAGAGTGCACAGAATGTGTCATAAGTTGGGACAGAATTTTTATGTTTTTACATATTTTTTCCTGCAATCAAAGCAAAAAAATAGAAGGAACTTCACGTTTTACCATTTTCTAATTAAAATACGTCATTTTATGCATAATTTTTCAATTTCACTTTATCATGCATTATTCTGCATATATTATAATTTAATTTGCATAACTTTGTATACTTATATACTTTCTAAATTCTTTCTAGGAACTACATTTAAAAAAAATACTTATTGAATACTTAATGAGTCGCTTATTGTTTGATTTTAAAAATTCAAATTATAATTTTGTTTGTTAACTGTTATTATTAATAAAACTAAAGAATGAAACAATGAATTTTAAAAATTCAGATTGCTAATTTTGTTAATTGTTAAAATTAACAAAATTAAATTATAAATCACTAATTGATTTATTTTAAAAATTAAAATGATAACTACAGTTTGTTGCTCCACCATCATTGGCTGTAGTACTCAGAGCTACGAAAACATACATTTATCTGTATTTGTACACACCTAACTTCTAAGAAAAGTTCTAAGGTCAATTTAAACTTTTCTCTATTTCTCACTGTTTTTAAGATATTTAAAAAATTTAAATTTTACTCTAATCTTTGGAAGGCAAAGCACCTCTTAAATTTTGGTAATTTGGTGTAGTTTGATAATTTTTGAAATAAACTGATACACAAAGTGGTATTATGCATCTGGACGCCATCCGGAGGTTTTCTTCCTTCGAGTCTTACCAATTTCTTCTTTAATTTTTTCTGAACAAACTTTACAAAAAAATTTAGTAAAACAACATTAGAACTATTGACAGCAAACAACTTAATTTTTTAATTCAAAATGTTTATCATATGTCATAAAAACGTCAGTTAATTTTGGATTTTCTTGTATTCTGTTGGGACCCTCTTTGGTTGGGGGCCCCAGGGCAATGCTCCGGTTGTCCCAGCCTAGTTACGAGCCTGTCTGGAAGGCAAAATAGGGGTCTGTTAGGCTCTGATAAAGATTATTTTATTATCTAGATACCTATATAAAAAAAAATTTTAAGGTTACAATATTTCCAAAACTTTTAAGTGCTACTACATATTTGGTCCATTTTCAATGATATTATTATTAAAATCATAATTTTTTTATTTATATAAATGTATTTAAAAGAAATGAATGCTGCATTGTTTTTTTTTTTTTGAGAAGTAATTAAAGTGTTAAAACATAAATTTTTCCGTATCTTTTTATTACGATAAAATACCCTTGTCCCACAATCCAGTAAATACAATACAGTACACATAAAACTGTATTGACTAGTTAAAAAAAAATAAAGTAAAAAAAAATAACTTTGGAAAAAAAAAGTAACTTTAGATGTTCAGATAGTCAGAATTTTCAAAAAGTAGATTCTAGAAATTTATCATTTAAACATTAAAATTAGATTACATATTTTTGTATAAAATTAATTATTTAAACTAAATATTTAATACCTATATAACGCTATACAGATTTAATACAATTTAATGTCGTCTGTATATGGTGCGTATATAAACTAAATACACTCTATTTTTTTGGAATGATTGGAATGTGTAGACGGGAGCGGATATACTATATATATACATATACAATTGATTTTTTGAATTCTTTTAGATAATATATTGGATCGATATTAATTTTAAACATAGATGTTAGATGTCAGTATTTTAGCATTTTTACAAATCGATTATTTATTAATTAGATTAAAGTTTTATTATCGATTTCCAAAGTAAATGTTGAATTGATTGATCACATGTAGCAATAATTATTGCTACATTACAGAGCCCCCAACACCTTTGGCTCAGCCGACTTTAAGTGTTTCCTCGGAGCATTCTTTGGGAACCACTAAAGCTGGTAAGAAGCGTGTGCGTATGCAATGGACAGATGAACTGAATGAATTCATCGTACGCACATACTTCCAAGTTACTAGACTTGAAACGGACAAAACTGGTTACCGTACGAAATTACATCAAGAGTTCGCGCGCACCTACCCTCACCTTAGTCGCGTCACTGAACAGAGACTGGCAGACCAAAAACGTGTCATTTTTACCAATAACCTTATCCCTTCCTCCCTCATAAACACGATTAAAACACAAGTCGCACATCAATTTGCTCAAAATGAAGAAAGTCAGGACGACGGCCCACCAGAAATGGAGAGCCCCACACAAAACGACACTCAACAACTTGTCGAGAATGAGCCTGACCACCATGAGACAGCAGTAAATGACACCCTACTGCAAAAGATCGAACTGGAATTTAACACAGCGCTTACTGAATTTGAAGGGACGGACCCCACACATAGGTACTTGTTGCCTAAACAACACACCTCACGTAGATTGGCTGAGATCGTTGAGATATTAAATAATATAATACTGCCTAAACATGTAGAAACCTGTGACAATTTTATCGAGTTACACACAGCTATCTATTGTGGAGCCGTTGCAGCTATACGTTGTAACGGGTCCGATGTAACACCACCTGTAGCGCACAACTCGAAGGAACACAAAACTCCTGCCTGGGAAACACGATTGAATAAACGCATCAGCAACATCCGATGCAACCTCGGCAGGATCACCCAATACCAACAGGGTACGAGGTCCAAACGGCTCAACAAACACATACACGACATATTACGCAAACACACAGTACACACACAATACGAGGAACCCAATAAAACACTCACAGAGATCAGAGATACGCTTCACCAAAAATTAACAGCACTAGCGAAGCGCTTACGAAGATATAAGACCAGTACTGAACGCAGACGACAAAACCAAGCGTTCAGCAGAAACGAGAGACGATTTTATCAGTCTCTAACGAACACGGTAACTGACAGTAATGGTCTACCGGAGAAGAACGCACTCCATAGTTTCTGGGCGAATATATGGTCCAACACCATTGACCATAATGACAAAGCCAGCTGGATCGATACAGAGTGCAGGAATAACGAACATCTTCCGGAGATGCCCTATACGGACATTACTACAGAGGACGTCTCCAGAGCTTTACAGAGATCGCATAACTGGAAAGCACCTGGCATCGACAACATACAAAACTACTGGCTCAAACACTTTACATCAACACACAAGTATCTCGCTGAACACTTTACACTATTTATAAGAACACCGAAGTTCCTAACGCAGGGTATCACATACATGAAATCTAAAAACAGTGATACAAAAAATCCTGCGAATTATAGGCCTATCACCTGCTTGCCTACAGTGTATAAGATTTTGACGTCCTGTCTGGCAGAAAAGATCAATGAGCATTGTCAGATTAACACCATACTGACAGAAGAACAAAAGGGATGTCGAAAAAGGTCACAAGGCTGCACAGAGCAGCTTCTGATTGACTCCGTAGTACTGGAACAAGCGAAAGGGAGAAAACGTAACCTGTACACAGCGTTTATTGATTATAAAAAGGCATTTGATTCGGTCCCGCACTCCTGGTTACGGAGAGTATTGGAGCTGTACAAAATACACCCAAGTATTGTGAACTTCCTTGGAACGATCATGTCCGACTGGCGAACGACCTTACATTTAATTATTGGTAATGAAAAAACAACAAGCGACCTTATTCAAGTAAGACGCGGCATATTCCAAGGCGACTCATTGAGTCCATTATGGTTTTGTCTCGCAATGAATCCACTTTCTCGCCTGTTAAATGAAACCAAATACGGTTACAATATAGGTACGCAAACGAATTCGCGCCATACCATTTCACATCTAATGTACATGGATGATATTAAGATCTATGCAGCTACTAAACATCAATTACAGCAGCTGCTGGGACTTTCCAACAAGGTTTCGCGAGACCTCTGTATGGAGTTCGGAATCGATAAATGTCGAACACAATGTCGTTCTGGAGGAAAACGAGATGCGGTCGTATTCGAACTCGAACCAGAGTCTGTTATGCAGCCAATGGACGAGGGAGAGTCGTACCGGTATCTCGGATTCAATCAGGACGAACGTATAGATCACAGCGCTGTAAAACAACACCTGATGCAGCAATACCTAACGCGTGTACGGAGATTACTGAACACCCACCTTGATGGAAAAAAAAACCATCAAAGCAATTAACACCTACGCAGTTCCGGTACTAACATACTCATTTGGGGTAATAAAATGGACGCCTACGGACTTGACAAACATCGAGATCAAGACCCGCGTCCTTATGACCAAATACAGAATTCATCATCCCAAAGCAGCGATAGAACGATTGACGCTGCCAAGAGCCGAAGGGGGTCGAGGTCTTATAGACATAAGGAACACGCATAATAAACAGGTTCATAACTTGCGAGAATACTTTTACACCAAAACACACACATCACACTTACACAATGCAATAATCCAAGCCGACAAGGCATACACACCATTAAACCTCTCACACACAGAAATGCCAGATAGTTTTTGCCGTTTGGTCACGAAGGAAGACAAAATTCAGCAATGGATTCGGAAGCCTTTACATGGGAGACATCCACATGAACTTAATCAGAGTAACGTCGACAAAGCAGCGTCGCACGCCTGGTTGAGTCAAGGAAGTCTTTTCCCGGAGACTGAAGGATTCATGCTAGCTATACAAGATCAAGTAATTCATACAAAGAATTACTCAAAATACATACTTCGTGACTCGTCAATAACATCTGACTCATGCCGGAGATGCCATTCCAAACCTGAAACGATCCAACACATCACAGCTGCCTGTACTCAGCTCGCTCAGTCCGAATACAAACACCGTCACGACCAGGTTGGCAAAATCATATACCAGAAACTAGCTGTTAAGCACCACCTTATAACCGATAAAACACCTTACTACAAGCTCACACCAAAAGTAGTAGCGGAGAATGACTCCTGTAGACTTTACTGGGATCGGTCGATTATTACAGATAAGACCATAAATCATAATCGACCAGATATCACCTTCGTGATGAAAAACACTAAGACAACCTATCTGATCGATATTGCGGTTCCAAATACACACAACTTACAAAAAACACACGCAGTTAAATTGGATAAATACACTGACCTCGCAGCCGAAATAAAACAACAATGGCGAATGGAACATGTCCACATCGTTCCAATAGTGCTCAGTGCCACCGGGGTCATTCCACACACACTACATAATAGTTTGAACCTCTTGGGTCTCCCAAAATACACGTATGTCACTATGCAAAAGGCAGTGATCATAAACACGTGTCGTATAGTACGGAAGTTCCTCAGTAATACGAATCCGACTGCGATATGTGAAAGCACAAGACCTGCTTCTACTCCATCTGAGCCATCTACAGTGAGCGAACAATACACTGACACTCATCCTACTGACACACAACACACATACATAAACACACAATACACTAACACTGAAAGACAAATACTTAACACACATACAGATCCAGATTCGTCTGATGGAGAGGGGGGATCGAACAACTGCCGCACTGTCACTGTTACCGCTCTGGTGCACAATCCTCCCCAATTCAATAACACACAAGGTCCGTCAACCTCTGTACCATCTAAACGCGCAGTTCCAGGAACACCCGATCTTAATGAGCAATTTGATGAACCAGAAAACATCTACACCAAGAAACGTAAAATAGAAAGACACATCCACACACATACACAAACACACACACAAACACAAACAGTCCTTTCCCTTCCCTCTGTCCCTACTCCTACCTACCATCTGAGGACACGAAAACGAACTAGGCTTTCACAGCCCTCTGTCATTGAGCCAACATCTACGCTCCCACAAAAGTCTCGCCGTACGACCCAGTTTACACCAAAATAGACGAATAACACCTCGTTTCAAGTAGCAATAACAACAATATAGGGAGTGATGTGACAAACCCGTCCGTGAATGTACTACGGTACTTTTACGGATTGGTTTGGCACATTACCCTTCCACAAAGCCTAATACCTTGCATAATGCCGGTATAGGTGAATGTTACCCAGTACTGTCCTACTGAGTAGTGAGCGCCAGGTTGGCGTAAAAGTCTATAATAATAATAATGGTGGTGAGGACACCTATAGCAGCTGCCCTTGGCACCCGTGAGGGATATTTTTCCCCCATTGGTGTCAAGGAGGCTAAGGGTTCCAGGGGTAGTTTATGCGCAATACAGTAATCTTCGGATTCCATTAGCCTCTGACTACCCAAGATCGGCACCTTTCCTTCTCGAGGTACCACTGTTTTCACAAAAGATGCCGGATCTAGAGGAGTAATCCTCGAATGTTCATTTTTTCAACCTTTGTTTTTATTTCTTTTCGTTTTTATTGTTTTTGTTTTCGTTATTTTATTTCTTTTTGTTTCAGATTTTCTTTTATCTTTTGTTTCTTTTTTGTTTTTGGTTTTGTTTTGTTTTCGTTTTTTCAATGTTGTCCCAACTTAAAGTCATCTTCGGGACCCACACTAGCTCGTGTGTGGCTTAGCGGCGTTGTTTGGAAAAGGGGATCCTGGTGACTGAGGGAAGCCGTACTTGCGAGTACGGTGGAACAACACTTCACTTCGGCCCTGGCTTCAAGCATAGACCGTGGCTGCGGTTATGCACCGGCCGCAGTAACTTCGAGCGCCCCGGGGTCGTGCGTGTCACTGGGGCAATGGGCTTGTCCCTAGGGCCCCTCATTTCCGTATCCCTGGCGTGGGAGTCCCACGTCCCTTATGAGGCTCCGTGGAGGGTGGGGAGCGGAGTGGGCGTTTTATTGTATTACAATTTATGGATACCACTAAAAATATTGTTTCTTCGGGCGAGTCCGGGCCCCCCAAACCGGACGCGAACCAAGCTCCGCCGTCGTCATCTGGCGTGAGCCAAAGTAGCGTGGCTGGCCCCGCTGCTGCGTCTACCGTACCCGTTCCACAATCCAGTGGAACAGGTACACAAACTAAGAAGGGTAACCCTCCCTCTAAAAAAGGGAAACATCGTGGGACTCCAATTCATTTGGAATCCCCAAGAACGGCAGTTTCAAATTTTATTAAGTTTTTAGTGATAAAACCAAAGGAAGGTGACTTTATTAGTAAGATCAGTCCCTTCCTCTTGGCAAGGTTAGTAAAAGAAGGAATTGGGCAGGTAAAAGATGCCAAACTATCGGGCAAAGGGTTGCTCATAGAGGCATTCTCACCGGCACAATCTGAGAAAATTCAGAACTTAAAGGTATTAGGACAGTACGCGGTAGAGGTGGTGCCCCACGGTGTATTAAATTACTCCAGGGGCGTTATTATGCACCCCTCTCTAGCGTACTGTACCCTGGAAGAGATAGTGTCGGAGATGTCTCCACAGGGGGTAATTGAAGCGAAAAGGCTGAAGTATAATAGGGGGAATAAACATCCCGAATACCCCTTAATTCTGCTAACTTTTAATAGGGTCACTCTACCGAAAGAAGTGATCATCGGCCTTTTCACTAAAGTGGACGTGCGACCGTACATCCCAGCACCTATGAGGTGCTATAAATGCCAAAGGTACGGCCACGTCTCACAAAGATGTAACATAGAGCAGCAGATTTGCGTGTGCGGAAGGCCGTTACATGAAGGACGACCATGTGACGAGCCAATTAAATGCATCAACTGTGGGGGTAATCACTCGGCTAAGTCGAGGAATTGCCCCATATTTAAACAAGAATCTGCGATTCAGGAGTTGAGAGCCCTGGAGAGGTTAACCTACCCAGAGGCAAGACGAAAGCTTCTAGGCAATACGCCTCGTCGCTCAGCTCTTGAAGGATATGCACGCGCTGTTGCGGCCCCCGCCCCTTCAGCGGCTGAAAAAAGTAGTGAACTAAAAGAAATAAAGGAAGCCATGAGACAGATGCAAGTGAATATGCAAAGAATGCAAGAAAGTCTCATGCGCTCTGTGGGTGTAACTGGACCTACTCCCACATCAGCCGCAGTGTCAGCCAAGGTCCCTGAGGTCAAGAGGGTGATTACAACCACCCCCCAGGGACCCGTCGTACGTACTGTGACGTCTTCTCCCAAAAAGAAGACATCACCGAAGAAGGCTTCGCCTCTGAGAATGCGTTACAGTGAGGGGGAGAAGGAGGTGGAAAAACCAAGGTCCCCCAAAAAGGGACCCTCCACATTCACCTCGGAGGCGGAATTCATTCCGCCCCCACCTATGACGGCTCCGCTACCACAGCGGCCGTCCCGACCGGGCACACCAACACGCCCGGTCACCCCCCTCCCGAGTCGCTCTATCCAAACACCGATGAGCGACTCGGAAAGTACGACCGCGTCGGTACGTACGGGTACTAAGCGCCCGACGTCCGACGCTTATACCAACACCTCGGCTACAGAATCCGATAATTCTGATGCCGAGGTGAAAATAACTAAAAGAAAAAAAGGCTGGCCCAAGGGGAAACCTAGGAAGTAGCCACACTTCCTAGGGAGCAACCCAAGTGGTAACAAAAATGGCTATTATACAATGGAACTGTAATGGTGTAAAACATCATTACTGTGAATTGCAGATGCTTCTGGCTGAGCACACGCCCATGTGCGTGTGCTTACAACAAACACACTTAAAGCCGGCGGAACAATTTTCAATAAAAAATTATCACATCCGCCGGCACGACGTACAGCCAGACATCAGGGCGAGGGGGGGTGTTGCCATCATCATAAAAGATGGCGTCCCGTTCCGGGACCACCCGTTAAACACCTCCCTACAAGCTATAGCAGTACAATTTCTAAGACCGCCCCAGTTCACAGTATGCTCGGTCTATCTACCAGACTTCGACTGGAACGTCGAAGATTTGACCGAGCTTACAATACAGTTACCACGTCCATTTTTGTTACTAGGAGATTTTAATGCTCACAGCCCTATGTGGGGCTGTAGCACAAGAGACGTCCGTGGAAGACTCATAGAACGGTTTCTAGACGAGTCTGAAGCGGTCTTGTTAAATACTGGTCAAGGTACTTTCATTAACGCAAGAACTGGTGAGCTGTCGGCTATCGACTTATCACTTGGCTCACCGGTCATGGCGCACCGCTATGAGTGGACGCTGGCGTCAGACTCATACGGTAGCGACCATATACCCATTATTTTGAATAGTACCACGCCGATGACTCCACATTCGTCTTCGCCGAGATGGCGTCTTCGTCAAGCTGACTGGGATAGGTACGTAGATTCATTCCGTATACCCGAGCTGACTGGAGACGTAGAAGATGATGTGGAGCAAATGTCCTCCAGTGTCATTGAAGCAGCATATCATAGTATACCGAAGTCGTCCAGCATTCCACCCAAACGTCAAGTACCATGATGGAATGAAGTCGTGAGTGTAGCAGTTGCAGAGAAAAAGCGGGCGTACAACGAACTCAGACGTCGCCCCACGCAGGAAAATGTGATAGCCTACAAGCGTGCTCAAGCACGCTGTAAGAGAACTATTAAAGAACAAAAGAGGCTATCATGGGAGCAATATGTTTCGGCCATTAATACCTCCACTACAACATCAGAGGTATGGAGAAGAGTAAGGGCCATTACAGGGAAATCCTCCCGTTCACCAATGCCCTCCCTTCTCATCGTCGACGGTCGGAACATCACTGACCGCGCAGAAATAGCTAATTGTTTAGCTAAACACTTTGAGCGCGTCAGTGGCTCCCAAAACTATGACCCGGACTTCCTGCGGATCAAGATCGAACACGAACAAAACGATCTTGATTTTTCTCGGATGAATCCCTCCAGTATAACCAACCGTTTTCTATGCAAGAATTATTGGAGGCGCTTCGGGGATCTGGGGACACGTCCCCTGGACCTGATGAGATCCCCTACGCCATGATCCGGAACCTGCCTTATCTTGGTAAGTGTAGGTTACTGGATCTTTACAACGAAATTTTTAGGCAAGGCGTTTACCCTCCGCAGTGGCGAGAAGCTACCATCATTCCGCTGCTAAAAGAGGGTAAAGATTCATCGCAACTATCTAGCTACCGTCCAATATCCTTGACTTGCTGTTTCAGCAAGGTATTGGAAAAAATGGTGAACAACCGTCTCATCTGGTGGCTGGAATCCCACAATCTCATTCCCAAACATCAATGTGGGTTCCGCCGATACCATTCGACCACGGACCATCTTGTTCGCCTCGAGAATGTCATTCAAGACGCCTTTCTCCAACGAAAACACCTTGTGGCCGTGTTCTTCGATTTGGAGAAAGCTTATGATATGACCTGGAGGTATGGCATTCTCAAGAAGCTGCACGACTGGGGTTTAAGAGGTAACCTCCCTCAGTTCGTAAAAAGTTTTCTGACTGACCGTTCTTTTCATGTCCGGGTTGGTGACACTGAGGCTGAGGCCCACTCCCAGGAGAATGGTGTTCCTCAAGGCTCCACCATTAGTGTCACCTTGTTTTCCATCGCAGTCAGTCATATTGCAGCTTCAGCGCCAATTCGTCGTTGCTTGTACGTTGATGACCTCACTATATTCTATGCAGCCGATTCCATCGAGGATATTCAACAACGGCTGCAACAAGGCATCAACGAAGTGGTGACTTCTGCAGAAGCTCTTGGTTTTCGCTTCTCTCCACAAAAAACATCGGTGGTTCACTTCTGCAGAAAGCGCAACGCACATTCGGATCCTGTCCTCACTTTAAAAGGATCCAACCTTCAGTGCGTTGATAGTGTCAAGTTTCTAGGACTCATATTCGATAAACAACTTACGTGGCGCCCACACCTCCAAGCCTTAGCTGCGAGTTGTCGCAGGACAATAAACATGCTTAAGTGTTTGGCTGGTGCATCGTGGGGTGCGGGCCGGGAGTCGTTGCTTCGCCTGTATCAATCGCTAGTTCTGACTAGGATTGATTACGGCAGCATTGCTTACTTCTCCGCCCGGGCGTCTGCGCTCTTACTCCTAGATCCTGTTCACCATGCAGGCATACGACTGGCTACGGGAGCATTTCGAACAAGCCCTTCTATGAGCCTCTGCGTAGAGTCGAGTCTCCCTCCGCTGCGACTGAGACGTGAGCGTCTCTTGCTCAATTATGCAGCGGGGGTATATGCAACACCTACGCATATTAATCACCCGACTCTATTCAGATACCGTTTACAGGGGCTATATGGTCGACGTCCCACCATAAGTCGACCAGTGGCCGTTCGAACGCAGGAGTTATTAGAGAGTCTGCACTTACAGTTCGCCAAGGTACTTCCCAAACGTCCTATGGAAGTACCTCCTTGGCTGATCCCTAACGTAAGGTGTCGTTTCGACCTGACTGGTCTCAACAAGGAGGAGACCAGTTCATTCGAATATCGATCCCGCTTTTACGAGATCATTAGCGAACTTGACTCTCTCTGCATATACACAGATTGTTCCAAAACCGCTACGGGTGTTGGAAGTGCCATCGTCATTCGTGACGATCCTCACGCTTGGTCACTTCCTCCCCAGGCCACTGTGTATACTGCAGAATTATTTGCTATTCTGCAAGCCCTGCGATTCTGTCAAACATCCGAAGACAGCGCATTCCTCATTTGTTCCGACTCGTTGAGCGCGTTGCAAGAGATCTGCCACTCTCATACCATCGATCCACTGGTGCAGAACATCCGAACGTGTCTCTACATGCTCCGCCAAAAGTCTATCACCTTCTTTTGGATTCCCGGACATGTAGGGATACCTGGCAATGAACTCGCCGACCAGGCAGCACGTCATGCAGCCGAAGTCGGTGAGCCACAAGACATTGCCGTTCGCCCAGAGGATCTGAGAGTGTGCATTAGATCCGCAATCGATCAGAAATGGCAACGTGAGTGGAACAACCTCACGGCTAAGCTCAGACAGGTGAAACCTGAGGTCTGAAGAACTCCGGCACCTGTAAATCTGAGTCGGCGAGAGAGTGTGGCCCTGACGCGTTTACGCTTGGGCCACACGGCGTTAACACATCGTCATCTTCTCGCCAGTGAGGATCAGCCAAGGTGCGCCGCCTGCGGGACGGCGCTGACCGTGAGGCATATAGTTGAAGAATGTGTAACCTTTGAGCCATTGCGCCAGAGGTTGCGGCTGCCAGGTAGTGTAGCCGAAGCTTTAGCTTATGATGCAGTCTCTGAAAGAAAGATGCTTGAATTTCTCAGAAATTCGAACCTTCTTCAGAGACTGTAGGGGCTTTACATCTCAGATTTTACAAGTCGTCTCGTTTTGTCTCCCCCGATATTTTAAATTTTATTTTTAGCTTTGTTTTAATTTAATTTTGTGTTCAAAATGCTTTGTGTGCGTCTTATTTATTACCCATACCCTGTTCCAGCTGGTCTGGCAGGGTACTTTTAGTCTTGTCGTTATGCCACTAAGGGCCTTTTACACCCTTAGTGGTACTGTTGTTATTTATACCTGTTGTTTGTTTTTGTTATTGTTTTTTAACGATGTACCACCGAGGGCTCTTTACACCCGAGGTGGTACATCACTTGTTTTTATTATCTGTGATATTTTGTTATGCCGCTGTAGTCCTGTTGTTATGGCTCTACAGCGGTATTGTTTTAACTCCTTATTGCTTCACTGGTCGGCCCGTGGCCTCCCAGTGACGCAATAAGTTTTATCTGTGATACCTATAGTGAGATTTTTTTTCTAGCCGTTTGTGTGTTTCTAGTCTGGTTCCTCCACCCCGGTGCTATTTACAGCCCGAGGGGAGTCGCAGCGATGGTCTTCAGACCTTGGTGACCGGACGCTTTGTCTAGTACTTATCGTACCGTCACCAAGGACTGTCCTCTCCTGTTAAGTCCTGGAATGGCAGGGCCCATCGTTGGTTTTATTTGTGTATGTTTGTCCGTTGTCTATTGCATTTATGTGTTCCTGTCTGTTTTGTGTATGTTTTTTATCTTTATCGTCTATGGCGGCGCATGTCCTTAGTAGGCGATGCCGCCGGGTGCTGCTGACCGCGCCATCCACCGGCAGCAGTACCCCAATTTTAATTTAAAAAAAAAATAATAATAATAATAATAATAATAATAATAGTATAAATAAATAAAATGAATTATATAATTCAATTTATACAAATAAAAATTTTATGAGAATTTTCTGTTATTTTATTTTTTAATTTTTTCTCGTTCCAATAAGAATATTCCTATTGTCATTAAAAACGCAACTTATTTTCATTAAAAAAATTCATTCAAGTGAATTAGCTAAATTCTAAATAATTAACAACACATTTTTTAAAAACTTTCACGTATTATTGTATTAACAAGAAATTTTATCTAAAATCTAGTACAATATTACTCTTGTATTTAAATTAGTACTCTGTGAGTAAAATCATATCGTGTACATCTCTATGATACGATGATTCTAACATACATAGTTTATAGTCAGTAATAGCGTTCGGTATACATCGTATATATCCTTCACCCTTCTCTCAAGAACACGGAAAGTGAGACAGGAATATACAAATATCTCCAAAGTAAGGCAAAAGTTCTTCAAAACAAGTGTAATGTTCTTAAAAGTAAGAGCAAGGCACTTTGGCTAGGTGCGGTACGAATAGGCCCAATAATGACACAAGTAATAATAACAAAAGAATTTGCCTTCCGTATAATTTTCTTACCAAAAAAATTAAAACTACCATAGAGAAAATGAGCGAAAATCGTATAACTTTTTCTTTTAATAGTAACAACCTAGGAAACACATACTTGGAAAAAAGATTGAGAGTCGAAAATAAGCAAAACCACAATGTTGTATACAAAATAGAATGTTCTGACTGTAATTCAGCTTATGTTGGCCAAACTAGCCAAAAATTGAATAACAGACTAACTCAACACAAATACGATTTAAAAAGACAAAAAGAATCAACGGGTTTAGGTGAACACGCCATAACAAATAGCCATAGATTTGACTTTGAAAATGCAAAGATTCTTCATAAAGAAGGCAGTTACAGAAAAAGACTTCTAAGTGAAGGCTTCTTCATTAAACTCAATGACAATAATTGCAACAAACAAATTGAATCATTAGAACTGGATAATGCTTATTTACCGATTCTTAATCATTTAAAAAATTGCTAATTACAATACAACAGAATAAATTGTACATTCTAGTAAATAACATTATGTAAGATTTACAATAAACAAAATGTAACATTGAAACAAAGACAGCCAGCTTTATCCAGAAAGTTCGATGTTCATTCATTACAAACAATAGTTACTCAATCAATATCATTTGATTTTAAACAAAGGTCTTGAATAGTTCCAAGACAATATCAAAAAAATGAATCGTGGTTCTAATATTTTTCAACAATTAAATTATACAATCAGTTTCTTAAATTTTATTTAATTATTGACATATTTATCTAGTAGAAATGTAAATTGACAAAAATTATATATTTCAATATATAATTTTCTGATACTTTTTATTAATTTAACTCAATGCGAAAAATTGATTTTTGCATGGTGAGTACTATATATTTATAATTAATTAATCTTCTAGATTAATTATTGCACATCTGTCTTATTTTATTGTTTGGTCTGTCTTGTTTCAAATTACAAATAAACATTAATTCTATATAAACTTAATTCATTATTTCTGACAATGTAAAAGTAGCTTTATAATTAAGATTCTATGTTGTACATCTGTCTCATTTTAAATTACAAATAAACATTAATTCTACAAACTCAATAATTTTCCACATAAACAAAATTCATTGTTTTCTAATATTATAAAAGTAGCATTCCAATTAAATTAAAAATCATTAACTAAATTTTAACTCTACTAGTTGATTATTGATTCTTATTGTAAATTTTATCTTATTTAGATTAAACCCATTTGGAAGGTAGCCTTTCCTGGAAAGCGGACAAAATTATAATTAATTATTTCTAGAAATACTTTTATAAAAAAATTTTTCTTACTTTTAAAATTATTAAGATGTTGTTGTTTTTATATTGTAGATGTAGTTCTTGAAAATGGTGCCAACTGTGCCGAAATATATTGAACGAACTAAATAAATTTTTTTATGGAATTTGTTGGAAAATTTTAATTTTACTCAAATCCTGTAATCCTTACCACTTTGGGTAGCGGTCAAAACGAAAAAGAAAATTATTCTTCAACCCAAAAAAGAAAAATCATAAATATTATTTTATATTTCCAAATAAATGGTTATTTTGTTAAAGAACTTCTGCTAGTGCTAGAAACTAGGATCTGAGTGTTAATCTAGACCTGAAAGATTTTTGAAGAATCTTTTGCTAAAATATTTTCATTAATTGTGTCCTTCTTATATAATTTTAATAAAAAATGAGAAATAATAAAGAAACTTACACACAAAATGTTAACTTTAAACTTAACTCCAAAACGTTTTCAGCGTCAACTGTTGGGTCTAGAGAGCCGCATTTCTTTTATAAAGTATTATTATATTATAAAAAATATTATAGTATTTACAATAAAATTGAATAAATTTTACAATGGGTGTTATTATATGAAAATACAATTTTCCTTACAAGAAAAATAAAAAATAAAAACTAGTCACAAATTTTAAGTTTTGTATTTAATATTTCGGGTAATAATTTAGAGTCATAAAATTCAATTAGTTTTTCTTCCATTTAATTTTTCCAAAAATTTTGATCCTTTCAAATTTCAAATAAGAGACCTTTTGTGGTTTGTGATCTATAGCACAAATGAACAAAAATCTTTTCAAAATTCTTTCAGTTATTTCCAACTGCCCCATCACCTGATAATAATAATTGTGATTTTTGTAATCAAGTCAAACATAATAATAATTTTAAAACCTTCCTTGGACGTGTAGTAACCCATGTATATATTTTAATCAATTATATTTATGTTGAGAGTCTCAGCAAAAATGAACACAAATTCATTTTTTCATAAAAATTGTAAATATGTCCCTATAGTAAAAATTACAAATATTATAACGAACTCACTGCCATCTGTTAAAACTGAACTTAATTTGAAATATTCAAACCGATTTTGACAATTTTTAAGGTTTATTTTTTAAGGTCAGTTTTAATGTAAATGGTTTTTAAATGACCATCCGAAAAAGAGAAGGTATTTAAGGTAACGGGCCTAGTTTCTGACCTTTTAAGAGTGACGGCTAAGGTTAAACGACAGTAATAAATATAAGTTTAAACTTAAGAGACAATTAATAATTTTATCAACTAGTTTATGGCTTTCAAAATAAAGTCATACAAGTAAAATAATTATTTTAATTGAATTAATAATTTAAATTAATGTTTTAAAAATTGACATAAAGGACCCAGTTTCTGACCTTCAAAATTTCTCATGTGACAGTTTTTGACCGTGACAGTGGCCTAGTTTCTGATCCTTAAATTTAAAAATACAGTTTTTTAAAATTTAATTTATAAATAATTTTTTATTGATAAAAATGAATGTTTAATGTTATATACGTTATGAAAAATAACAAAAACTAATCGAAGATAACTATAAATAACAAAATAACTAACAAAAACTGGTTAGAATTTAATTGGGCCATACCACTTTAGAAGTGAGCCTAGTAATTGACCCTCATATTTCAATAATAAAAATCATTCTAAGGTATTTTATAAATATTTTAAAATAAATTTTAAACAAATATTAACCTGCTCATATATTTTTAATTAAGTTTTCATACTTACATGATGAATATTGCACAGATCAAAATGAGTACTTTGTAACATAAACTGTTGGGAAACTACCAAAAAAATAGTTTTTACACACATTTTAAACTTAAAATTTCTTTTTTATTTAGTTAATATATTCTAAACTTTTTAAATTGCTGTTCATTAGACACAGAATAGATTACTTTAAATTAAGAATTTATTTTTTTTCTTATTTAAAATATAGTTTTTTTATTAATTTATAACAAAGTTGAAAAGTTCAGAAACTGGGCCAGGGTCAATTACGGGGTCTTTTACCTTACGCAATTTTAAAAAAAAAGAATCAAATTTTTTAAGTAAATACTAAAGCTTCAGTTTTGTTTCTACTATTTCAAAAATGGTGATGTTTACAGCAATTTTTTGTAATTAAAATGATTTACCTAACTTTTAAAAATCAATGACCATCCGAAAAATTAGTCTTTTTTCTACCGAATTATGTTTTTATTTTAATTTTTTAAGTTAAAATAAAGCCTCAAAATTGTTTTTAGTAAACGTTGTTTTTGGTTGAACACTCTTAAATATTCGTAAATATATAAAACAAAAATATTTATTTAAAAATATTAAATCCATGCTAATTTAACATAATTTAATTAAAAAACGCCGTGAGCAGCGGGCCCCATCACGGAAGTCAAATTTTTTGCTACAATTTCGGTATTTTCACGATATCTAAATGTGGTTGAAAGACTACAGGCGGATTGTATTTTGGTGGTTTCAAAAACTGATGATAATTGTCCGGCTCATCGGGGCTTTAAAAAAAGGTTAGGTTTTTAAGGGCTGAATTTCAGTAAATTTCAACTTTTTGTCGATGGCAATTATGCTTATCCGCCAATAGATTTTGTGTTTTATTTTTAAACATTAAGAAAAAGGACCTTAAATAGTGAACTGGAAGGCCTTTATGAAGATATTTTTTCTTTTCAAAAAATCCAAAATTTATATTTTATAGATATAAACTGACTTTAATAATATTTTTTTTAAATTACAATATTTACCAGGTATAACAATACCATTGAATTCCGATGTAAAAATGGGAGAAGTGGGGAAAAGAGTAATGTGGAATCCCTAAAAGGTGCTAACTGGATATTAACTCAATACACGTACAAAATTTCAGCCCTCTAGTTTTACTCAGAGTCTCTAGGCGTGTTTGAAAAAAAAGAAAAAAAAAACAAGAAAATATTGGCGTAAAATCGTGGGGGTAAGGGTTAAAGTTCAAACCTCCAAAAAGAAGTGGCTGGCTATTAACTTAATCTATACACAAAATTTCAGCCCTCTAGGTTTATTTGGGGAGATTTTGACCCAAACAAAACTACTAAAAAACAAGAAAAATCATGTTTTTTCGTATGAAAATGGTGAGGGTAAGGGTTCAGACCCCCAAAAGGCATCACCTTGATACTAACTCAATCCGAATACAAAATTTCAGCCCTCTAGGTTTATTTGGGTGATCTGTGCGAGTGGTACAAACTTCGAAATTGTAGCTTAAAAATGGTGGTATTGAGAGTAAAATATTAAAACCTCCAAAAAGCAGACTCTAGGTACGAACTCTATCAACATACCAAATTTCAACCCCCTACGTTAATTCTGGGGGGCTGTAGGCGTGTTAGATCCAGCCCAAACACTTTTTTCCCTCTCTACTCCCTCCAAATCACGTTAGGAAGCTGAATTTTGGATATGTTATAGAAAATTGACCGAAACATTGTTTCCAACTGGTTTGGAAAAATTTTATTGCTTTGTTTCTTCCCACCATTCCCTTAAAGGTTGAGTCGGATCCAAAATTTGCCCCCACTTTTATAGTATTTTTGTGCATCGGAATGAGCCCCACTTCAGCTCCTCCCATCCATACGGGAGCCCTACACATGTCAAAAGGTAGCGGGAATATATATATATATATATATATATATATATATATATATATATATGACTTTTCTTCAGAATCGTGTTCTACGGGGTCCAAAAACGGATAGCGCCCCTATTCTCGGCTCGTCCCGTTCTTATCATATAGGCTGTGTAAGTCTAATTTTTTCAGTTGAAAAATTCGACTAAAAGATTTAAAAATTTCTGTAAAAATGAAATGGAACTGAAGGAATATTAAGGGTATTAATTTTAAACGCTAAACGATTAAATACCAGTAAACCATTAAAAACTATGACAACAGTCCAACATAAACAACTGATAAAAGTATGACAATAATACCTTTTAAGGTAGAGTCCCTATAATAAATAGCGTCGTGACATGTCATCCATTTCCTTTCCAAAACAGAGCGGGAAGCTTCAAAATTAATTATCACATGTTTGAGTAAATATTTTTGAGTACATAATTATTGTTCATAAGTTATGAATTAATAAACAGTTAAAAAATTTTATTTTAATTATTCTTTCTAGGTTCATCTAAATGATCTTTGTTAATATTTCATTTATTTCTAATGTATTTTACGCAAACTTTGGACAGAAAATTCCGGAACCAAGCATCGTTCAGCACACATGTCACGACTCTATTATAGGGACTCTATTTTAAGGTAATGCTATCCTTTTTTACCCCTGACTCAAAACTAGTATTCCACTAAGAAATATATCTTGTCATTTGTTAGATGAAGAGAATACATAGTATAAGAATTCAAATGGCTGCTGCTATCTTTTTCTGTAATGACAATTCACCTTTTTAAACAACTTTTTCATTTGTCTCTATACATCTCTATGGTTCATCCTTATCCTGTACACAAATTTTTTCTATTAATGTTGATTATTTTTTGAATTGAGAACAGACGGTCGAAATAAGGGCCACCAAACCATACATTCATCCTTCATTAAAATATTTTAATACATTTTTGTTTTCAAAAAAAATACCTATAACAACAAGCAAAAACACATCATTATAATTATAAGTCGATAAATATTGACATTTGTACAATATTTATTGCATATATTATTTAAATTACATTATTTTATAAAAAAAGAAAAAGTGATATAATAAGATGATACATTGATACATGATATCTTTCATAAATAACGCTGATTTAGTACTTGCGCTGGCTGCGAAGTTTTCGGCAATTCACTATCATCTGACGACTCGATATAATCGTAAGAGTTCCGAGTAGACATATGCTAAAATTTCAAGTCTTTTATCGCTTGTGGAATATCAGGTAATTTCATATCTTTTATCTGTTGTGGAATATTCATGTTTTTAACAGCAGATACGGCTCGAGCTGGTGCTGCAGTTATACCAGCCTAAAAAATATATTCATTAATTTTGTTTCGCGGCAAGACTATGATTTGTACGGCACCAAGATTTGATGGCAGTTCCTTGTAGAACTGGACAAAATAAAACGAAAAGCAATAATAAAATTTTGCGATATTTCGCTTCGTTTTCGTAATATTGAACGTAAAACTAGTCTTTAAATTCGGATATATTGCATGATTTGTATGTATAGTATATGTCTGTATGTGTAATATTTTAACAATGAGCGTATTCCATTTAGAAAACAAACGACCTAGTTTTTATATCAAAGTCGAAGTACAAGAAAGTACAGTCGAAGTATATTGTCAAAACTAACTAAACTAACCTAACCTTAACTCTGTACCTGAAAGTATAACTCCGGTTTTTTGGTTTTTACACTATCCTATACTATGTGGTCGCCTCTATAAAGTCATAAAACTGTAACTGAATTAACCAAAAACTGTTTGAGATGTGGAATTTTATAATACTGTATTTCTCAAAAAATCTGCAAGCAGAACAGTGTAAATGACCAAAAAATTCATGTTCTGTAAACTTGGTGATTTGGCGTTTACAATTTTATGCTTCTCAGGTACAGAAGTAACCTCATCACCTAGTTTTTATATTAAAATCAAAATGTACTGTCAAAACTAAACTAACCTCACCACCTAGTTTTCATATCAAAGTTGAAATATATTTCCAAAATTAAATAGTCGTAATATTTTCTGGTAGAAATTTCAAGTGATTCTGAGCATTCCTATTTTCGGAATTCCAGCTAAAAAAATTAGTAGTTTTGTGAAATAGAAAGTACAAAAATCACTGAAATTTGGTTGGCATTACTTTTTCCCTATGCACGTATCACAGTGTCGTCTGTTTTCTAAATGGAACACGCTCAACAAGTTTAACGTTCAATATCTCCAAAACAAGCGCGATATAGAAAAATTTTATTCTTGTTTTTCGTTTTATTTTGCCGAGTTCTACAAGGAACTGTCATCAAATCTTGGCGCCGTACTAATCGTAGTATCCCGTTTCGCAATTATTAAAACAAAATTTTACCTCTTGTTTTTCAAGTTTATTTTGTTCTTCTATTCGTGTTAAAATTTCAGTCATATTTGTTTCTAAAACCATTCCGCCCATTACAAGTTCATTTAAAATAAAATGCACTTTATCAACGTGGAAAATTAAATCTAGTTCACAGACATTCTCAAAACATTTATCTAAAGTTTCAACAAATACTTGTATCAAATCTAAAATACCTAATTCACTTTCAGAAGAATCAACACAAAAAACAAAATATAATGTAGCATAATGGCGATATATCAATTTATAATCAGAACCACCAATTAAACTGAAAAATTATTTGAAAAAAAATTTTGCAATTAACTGTGCATATTTATTTTATAAAATAAGTGCAAGATCACCTTCCACCTTCCAAAAAATTACACACATTATCATCACGTTTGGAAACCAACTGGAACGTTTCTTTTATTATTTGTTGTTGCATGTCTTCCGTCTAAAAGTAAAAAAAAAAATCCATACATAATACTATATACCTACTTATCCATGAATAAATAAATTTCTTACAAAATATTGATAGAATTTTGATAATCTTGGTTTTCCATGATTATTAAATACAAGAATTGCTTTAATCATACTTATTTAATTTTTGGAGCTTTTATTTTTTAAATTATCATATTTTCACACGTTTGTATAATATAAATTATAATATTTTGGGTAAGAAAAACCTAAAATGACAAACGTCAAATTAACGACATTCATAGATTAAATCATGGAGACTAGATAAGGAGCACGCACTCTAAAAACTTTTTACTCGTTGTAAGCCCCAGAGTACAGACACAACATATCTATCTCTATACTATGTACTGAAATCAGTGTAATCAGTAAAGGATAGAAAATATGTTCTGGGTTTACTTTGCATCTGTGCGGTGATCTGTCTTTGTGTAAGTGATCGGTCATGGTGTCGCGTACATATGTATGATTTAAACTATACTGATTTAAAATCGGTTCCGTTTCAGTCGAGTCATGTGTGGTTCATTATTCATATTTACGTCTCAAAATGCCAGACTTTTTACTGCCAGTGATACTGCCAAGTACAATAGATATGGTTACAAAAAAAGAAAAAAAACCAAAGATCCCAACATCAAAAAAGTGAACCCTAGGAATTTACAAAATATAAATTCTACCTAAACTATGTTGTTGAACTATGTGGTGGTTCAAACAATGCTCATAAAAATCAAAATGTGACCAAAACAATTGACCTACACTCATCCACTGCTATCGAGTAAGTGACTACTAAGTGGCCTAACTTGCTCAGAACTGCACACTCCACATTACACGATAGAGATAGTAGTGCCGGGTCTGTATTCTGTGTTCACATCAGTATAAAAGGAATATTAGCGCCACAAGTGATGAAAAAAGAAAACGTATTTAGTATGAGTTGCGTGGACAGATTTTGGTAACCCCTCCGTTTGAGTGCGTCCTCCTTATGTAGTCTCCATGGATTAAATATTAAAACCAATGACGTAGGTGGACTAGTCATTTTGTTAGAAGTTAGATGATCTGAAGCCAAGCACTGGTGCTTCTACCGCTCCTACTGTCAGTTTTTTAGTAGTGTGTGTGTTGTTTGCATTGACAAAATATCTGCATCTCGTTTTATTTTACGTGTGTGTTAATGTGTGTGAATATGTGTGTAGGCTTCATTTCTGTAATATTCACATAAACTGTATGCCTTCTCCACCCCACCTCCCTGATTAAAACCATCGAAGCCTGTATCCATAGAACATTAGAAGCCAACTAATATCAAAAAAGTGTTTTTTGCTTGGAGTCATTTGTAGGCCAGTCACAGCTTAAGGCATGTAGTCAGTCAGTGTCCGTCGCCGAACACACAGTACATTGTTAGACAATGCTTAGACATTGTTACTTAAATTGGACAGCTTGGTCTGTCCCATAATACGTGTGTTGTAGTCGTTGTAGTAGTATGTGTGAATACGTACACAGACGCAACCATTAAACCAATACCACTGCAAACAGTGTGTATCTACACGCCAGAGTGGGGGAGATTTTACGTCACAAACTCATTACAAGTGGAACAGAGACATAGACAATCTAGCTTGACCCCTTGCCTGTATCCGTTAGCCAACATGAATTTTAAAACTTTAATTTTCTTACTTAAAACCAATTCCGATCGTTGTGAATATTTGTGACACCATTCACAAGTTTTGTGACTAATTAGTTATTGAGTAATTAAATGGTCAATTAAAAGGTATCCGTTAGCCAACGTAATATTCAAAACGATAGTAATGTTTTAATTATTATCACTATGTGTATTTATTAATTCTTTTAAATACATAAAATTACAAATGAACATTAATTATTATAATAAATGAAAATGTTATTCTTAAATACGAGTAGTTGTAATAGTTGCGAATAGGGTACCTGACTGTATTCAAAATTTATTTTAAATATTAAATAATTTTATGTATTACTCGTAAATATATTTAATTTTAGTAGTGATAAATAAAAATATTCTTTAGTTATTTAAAAATTCTACTTTGAAAGTGATAAATTTTTAACCTTCATTTAAATGAGTAAAAACGCGCCGTTACATTAAAATGACGTCATATTTTGTAGCAAATATGACAAATATCATAGATAAGTAACATGTAACTGATGTAAATAGTTACTATAGTTTAATGCATAATTTTTACACGTGTGTTAAATATTATTTCGACTGGACACAATAATTGTAAATATTGCAAAACAAAAAGCCTAACATCTACGGAAAATATTTTTTTGTTAAAAATGTTGTAAAACGTTTCCTAACGTTACAGTAGTGGGAACACATTAATATTTGCTTGCATCAAAATGTGACGTCATCGCATACGTCACCATTGTGGATCGTTTTTGGCGCCAGTTTATTCGTTTAAAATTAAACAGTGTTTTTTTTTTACGATTTTCAAAAATTTATTAAAAATTAATTAGTTAATACGTAAAAACAAAGCATTTAGAATCATTTTTTAATTGCAGTCAAGTACGCTATTGTATGTTCAGCCATCTTGACCATGGATGCATCTGTGTTATGGAGGGTAGATATCAGGAGCACCATCTCTGTATCAAAAAGTGTCAATAGAAAGGCGTAAATAGTGGCGGCGCTACTATAGTAAAAGGGTAAATTTAGAAAAGTGAACAAGGAAAGAAAAACATCCGCGTTGTTAAGTAATTATTGTTTTTTTATTATAATTGTTACATATAATAGTTTTATTATTTTAAAAATTTTTATAAAACAACACAAAAAATCACTATACTTTTTTGCTACTCTAGTGCTATTCTGGCGAGTTTTTGAACTGTTACTTAGTAATTAAAACGGAACACTTTTTGAACTATTATTCTATATAGTGTCGTATTTAAGTGTAAAAAGTCTATTAAATAAAAAATTTCTCAAAATAAAAAGATATCTTTCTTAAAATAAATAAATTTATTTTTAATTGTTGACTAGTTGTCAAATAGGTCGGCCATGATAGTATATGCTATATGTATGCGAACTGCATACATAATCATCAACATATCATATTAACACATTGGTATATTCGTGTGTATATATCATGTGTTTTGGTTGTCTGTGTGCTGTGTTACGTCACTCGTTGATTACAGTGGGCACAGTTTGGTAGACATACTAGTTTGACCCCTTGTCCGATACGAACGCGGTACAGCACTTATTCTCAAATGGAACACTCTCAAATGAAAACGCGAGCTTTTATATTATCTTTATTAGCTTTTGAAAAGAATCGTCTGGAATCTTTTCCAATGTTCAACTCAGTTATAAAGTGGGTTTTTCGATCGTTTTTAAAATAAACTTAACAATTTTTATTTTGAGTCGCATCATTTACATTGTATTTTATATAATTCGTTGACGTCACTATATAAAATCGGAGTCAGTACCATTGGATATTCGCCGTATAAAGTAATTTAAACTATAAGAGTTTATTTCAAAGATATGTAATTTCTATGTATTTCCTTATTATTAAATGTCATCAACCGACAAATGGAAACACTCACTTCCCCAGTCCGGACGTGTTTCCATTTGAGAATAAGTACTGTAGTTACATTCTGTTTTATCCGTTTTATGTTATTATATTCGCTATATTCACATCAGTATTCGAGCATTATTAACGCCGCGAGTAGAGTTTCTTTCAAATGGACTGGACCTTGTTACTATTGAATTTACATAAGAAAAAGGGTCAAGCAATTTGAAATGATCTCTAATAAAAAAAGAAAGCCTTATATGTACCATTTTCCTGACCAATTCCTTAATTCCTTCCATATAAGTAAAATGTCCTTCTTATAATAGTCTATTGTAGAGTCATAGATGACCCGGTCGCGTAAATACAAAGGCGACTGCAGCACAGACATCCATAGTCTGTGTGGCATTATCTTGTGGATGACTTAAAGTAGGAATATACTTTGTCCGAACCCAGTCTGTTGTAACACAGCAGTCTGTGGTATAGCTGCATTTGTTTGTGTAAGGCAATGCAAAGGCGGATTTACCACCGATCGCTCTAGTCGCTTTAGTCCATGCTGCATATGACTTAAAGTATTATTAATTCATCTGAATGGTGCTTAAATTCAATAATATCCGTAGTAGTACAGCCATATTTGTTTGAATAAAGCAACTAAAAAAATTTGATAAAATTACAAAATGTTTTGTTTTTCGTATTTTTATTATATTTAGGGTAAAAGCCCCTATACACGAACGCGATTCAATACTCGAACAATTTTAATATTTTATATATGTATTAATGAAATTATTTCTAAAAAAACCGATAAATATCAAAACAGTTTGAGTATAGGGGCTTTTACGTTATAAACTAAAACTATTGTATTAAAAAAAAAATATGGCAATTAAGTTAAATGTTTCAATTTAATATTTTCGCCGATGCTATGTTTGCGTCCTTTCTTCTTTACTTCAGAGGTAGTCCATTCACTTTGTACTCTAGAAGAAGACTGACAAGGAAAGGTTCTGAACTATCAATTCGCAATTTTGATGAAACTTCGTACACGTGTAGTACGGACCCGTAATTTTCTTTTATGTGCCACCGTCACCATTTAAGGGGTGAAATCACCCCTCAAAGTTAGGGTAAAATTTCAATTTTCCTTTATGATTTGAAAACTACAGCAGATAGAGAAAAAAACTTTAAATTGACGTACTTTATTTTTAGAGAGCTTTCTACTGATGTATATAAAGCCAAGGTCGAACTAACTGAAGCAGCTGTTTAGGAAAAATTGGAGGTAAATTTTGAAATAGGGCGGATATACTTTACCTATTTTTGCTCAAAGTTGAAATTTAAAGTCTAAAGTCCAAAACCTGGACGGTTAATTTGAGGTGTCTTTTTTGTGAAATTCAACAAGGTATACTCCACACAGGATTAATTCATAAAAATAATTAATTTTTCCTTGTCAGTCATTTTGCACTAAGTAACAATAGTTTTAACAGTTTTAGCTGCAAAATTATCGCGCGTGCACCGACCTTTGTCAAATCATAAATAAACTAATTAAACAAATATGGCCCAATGGTACGACCCGTTGACTGAACTGCAGCGGTGTTTGTTCAATCAAAAGTGTGCGTTTCAGGCTGTATTACAAAGCGAGTATAGCTGTGCTGCAGTCGTTTTCGATAAAAAAATGTTATTCGAAGCCGATAACGTTACAGACAGTCTTTAAATGTCTGTGATGTAATCGTGTTTGCAGTACTTTATTCATACAGACACGGCTGTATTACAGAGTAACTTCTGTCTGTGCTGCAGTTGCCTTTGTATTTACGCGACCCGGTCCATAGAGAATATGTATCATAGATAATACAATAAGTAATATAGGCTTTTTTCTACTCCTGTTGAAGAACACACTCATTACATATCCGTTAATTGTTAAGAAAGTTAGGCATTATTCAAAGGTGTGGAGGAATTTTCATTACTCACTATCTTTTTGACCAATGAAATCACTGTATTAACCATTATTCAATGGGCTAGCTTTTGTTTTGTGTGTAATATACCTATCAATTTTTAATTTCAAATATGTTCCGTAGTAACATCTAAATAAACAAAGTAGCTTGTATTTTGTTTTCATCGTTTGTACATATGTAAACATTTAATGAAATTAGAGATAGATTAAAAATTGTATTCTTTTGATTTAAAAATATTCAATTTTATTTAAATCAAAAAAAAAGTCGTAGAAAAAATACCGTATTCTACTCGCTTGCAATGGCTATTACTCACACAGATGCATTACGACACTCGCCTCGCAAGCTCGGCTCGTGTCGCAATTTTATCTTCGTGAGTAATAGCTATCATTACCAGCTTGTTGAATAATATACTATTTTATACTCAATCAATGGACTATTATAAGATGGACATCTTACTTATATGGGAGGAATTGACAAAATTGGTCACGAAAATGGCACATATAAGGCTTTCTTTTTTTTACCACTCGTGGCGTTACTAATCTCAAAATACTGATGTGAATATAGCGAATATCGTAACATAAAATGGATAAAACAAAATGTAAATACAGTACTTATTCTCAAATGGAAACACGTCCGGACTGGGGAAGTGACTGTTTCCAATTGAGGATCACCAATGTCGGTTGATGATATTTAATAATAAGGAAATACATAGAAATTACATATCTATGAAATAAACTTTTATAATTTAAATTACTTTATACGGCGAATATCCAATGGTACTGACTCCGATTTTACATAGTGATGTCAGCGAATTATATAATATACAATGTAAATGATGCGATGCAAAATAAAAATTGTTAAGTTTATTTTAAAAACGATCGAAAAACCCACTTTATAACTGAGTTGAACATTGGAAAAGATTCCAGAAGATTCTTTTCAAAAGCTAATAAAGATAATATAGAAGCTCACGTTTTCCTTTGAGAGTGTTCCATTTGAGAATAAGTACTGTACCGCTTTCGTATCGTACGAACACGAGTGCCATCTTTGATTTAGACACTTTTTTGAACACATTGAGTTTCGTCTCCTTGTCTAGTCTCCATAACTCAATCGATCGGAAATCGTTTATTAATTCTTAATCTATCAATTAAAACCAAGGGGTCAAACTAGTATGTCTACCAAACTGTGCCCGTTGTAACCAGCGAGTGACGTGCACAGCACCCATACAATCAAAACACATGATGTATGGACACGAATAACGAATGTATTAGTATGATATGATGATGACGATGATGATGATGATGATGATGATGTATGCAGTTCGTTTCGTTCGCAAAACGTTTCCTAACGTTACAGTAGTGGGAACACATTAATATTTGCTTGCATCAAAATGTGACGTCATCGCATACGTCACCATTGTGGATCGTTTTTGGCGCCAGTTTATTCGTTTAAAATTAAACAGTGTTTTTTTTTTTTACGATTTTCAAAAATTTATTAAAAATTAATTAGTTAATACGTAAAAACAAAGCATTTAGAATCATTTTTTAATTGCAGTCAAGTACGCTATTGTATGTTCAGCCATCTTGACCATGGATGCATCTGTGTTATGGAGGGTAGATATCAGGAGCACCATCTCTGTATCAAAAAGTGTCAATAGAAAGGCGTAAATAGTGGCGGCGCTACTATAGTAAAAGGGTAAATTTAGAAAAGTGAACAAGGAAAGAAAAACATCCGCGTTGTTAAGTTATTATTGTTTTTTTATTATAATTGTTACATATAATAGTTTTATTATTTTAAAAATTTTTATAAAACAACACAAAAAATCACGTTTTCCTTTGAGAGTGTTCCATTTGAGAATAAGTACTGTACCGCTTTCGTATCGTACGAACACGAGTGCCATCTTTGATTTAGACACTTTTTTGAACACATTGAGTTTCGTCTCCTTGTCTAGTCTCCATAACTCAATCGATCGGAAATCGTTTGTTAATTCTTAATCTATCAATTAAAACCAAGGGGTCAAACTAGTATGTCTACCAAACTGTGCCCGTTGTAACCAGCGAGTGACGTGCACAGCACCCATACAATCAAAACACATGATGTATGGACACGAATAACGAATGTATTAGTATGATATGATGATGATGATGATGATGATGATGATGATGTATGCAGTTCGCATACATATATTATATACTATGATGGCCGACCTATGTGACAACCAGTCAACAATCAAAAATAAATTTATTTATTTTAAGAAAGATATCCCTTTATTTTGAGAAATTTTTTATTCAATAGAATTTTGACACTTAAATACGACACACTTAGTAGTGGTGTAAATTGCTACTTATTGCAACTTTCGGATTACACTTTTTTATATGTAGGATTAGTAAGTTATATGTAAGTTATATTTTTTTGAAGCTTAAAATTTTTTCTAAGACATACCATAGAGGTATCTGAAACATATAATATAAAAACTTCAACCAAATCTGTCAAGGCATTCAAAAGATTTTTCGACTCTCAAAAAATAATTTCTTATCCACAAGGGGTAAGTTTTTAATGGCTGAAATACTATAAATTTCAATTTTATGTCAATAGCAGTTAGCAACAAAAAAAATTAACACAATTCAAATTCAATAGAAACACATACGTTCAAGAGTAGTAGAATGGCTAGGACAGTTCTAGCACACCGCAAAACGGAGTAACTAGAACCCTTTTAACGATGTTTGAAAGCGTGTGTCTTAGGGTCCTATTGCACCCATTTTACGGTACTATACATTCCGAACTGATGAGTCATCAAACTGTATCGATGTGCAAACCTTGACATTTGATCCCACACGCGCTCATACTGTTGGCCTTGAAATTCCAAAGACATGAGTCATCACCAGCAACCAAATTAATTCAAGTTAACCCATTATGCGTTACCACAATTTGTTCATCACGATTTGGTTTTGTGTTAACCCATTACCAGCCATAGTTTTTGAATCCAAACCTAACGCATGCGCAGACTAAATTTTAGGTCACAAATTGATAGATGGGGTACACTACAGCGTCAAAAATATGGGGTTACCCTAACTCGGGGGTGGCCACAAACTTTTGACACCGTACTGTACTCAAATTTTTGGTACACCGCGGTGTCAAAAGTGCGGCCCCCTGACTAAAAAGGTATCCGATCACTTTTTGAAGCGTACTGTGCTTATTTTGTGTACGTGCAAACCTTGACCCTAACACGCGCTTGCCTTAATTGCGTCATTTTAAACGAACGGTACACTATCGCATCAAAAATGTACCATTAAACAAATTTGAAATCCATTTTTCTTTTCACTGTGCTTGACGTATATGACATCATACTTCTTTAATATAGGTTTCAATATGGTATGAAGTTTTTTGTACGGAATAAATCCATACGACCAAGGTATCCCATGCCAATTTCGGCAAAGCCAACGTGCAGCAGCCCGTTCATATTTCTTCGGCAACTCGTTGAAATCAAACGGTTCGTCGAATATAAGATGTAATATTTCATCCGAATTTTCCGCAGCAATACCAACTTCTTTAAAATAAAAGTCGTTGTTAGCTCCTTGATAGCCTTGTATGTCAAGAAACGCCATTTTTTACCGCCGCCGTAGAACTGAATTTATTCACACAATCCACAACTTTATATAGAATAATTAAAAGTGGTGAGGATAGTTAGTTAATTTGTGAAATGTATTACTATTGCTTAATGCTATTGCTAGTTTACAATCAAATTACAAACTGTTAATAATATTCAGCACATTAGTGAGTACCATGTTCTTTTCCTTTTAAGACCTAGTGATGGTAGGTCTTAGGTTTCGAAAACCCTTTGCTATGTTGGCTAGCGGTGAACTGCTCTGAATTGTAAATTAACATGGTTCGAAATGCAATTGTTTTACCACGAAGTTAACTCTTTGACAACCACCGGTAAATAGACAACATTTTGTGTAAGTTCAACTATTTTATTCCCTTTAACCACGGTAAGGTGTATGAGCTGGAGTATAACTCAGCAAATTATATAGCGGTGGTGACGTAACACACAAATGCGGTGGTTGTGTTGCGGTTGTGGCGGTTGTGTGGTGGTGGCGGTGTTTTTGTGGCGGTTGTGATGGTTTTGTGGTGGTGGCGGTGGTGTTTGTGTGGCGGTTGTGGTGTTTGTGTGGTAGTGGCGATGGTGGTTGTGTGGCGGTTGTGGTGTTTGTGTGGCGGTGGCGGTGGTGTTTGGGTGGTGGTGGCGGTGGTGGCGGTGGTGTTTGTGTGTCGGTGGCGGAGGTTGTGTGGCGGTTGTCGTGATAGCAGGGTAGCAGCGGTGTTTGCAGCTGAAGTGAACAACTTACCATTAATTCAATCGAAGCAGAAATTTACTGTAGACAATAAATCGGTGGTGACATCTCGCGGTGTTTGTTGAACGCAGTATCTAAATTAATCATCATCATAATTGCTAGCATCTTCTTTATCAGTTTCATCCAGATAATCACCTAGTGGCTCAATAACATCAGCCTTTTGAAGTTCGCGAAGTACAGAGAATATTTCTTGACCGACAGTAGTTTCTTTTAGCATCTAACTCTTCGATTAAAGCTTCACGATCGTCAACGTTAAACAACATGTTTTTATTTTCCTCTAAACTTCGAATAATGTTGAGTATTTTTTCACCAGTCTCTGAAGTCTCGTATAAACGTCGTAATTCATCTATTAAAGTATTAGGATTATGCCAGTATTTTATTTTTTTCGATTGCCCATTAGCACTTTCAAAATCTTCCGAACCGCTGTATTTGATACGCTTTGCAAGTAGTTCTTGGTCCGTTGAATTGACTGGACGTTTCATTGCTATTCGTTCATTAGAATTCTCACCTTTACTTTAAGTTTCTTTGATTAATAAAATATCCAAAAGAGTTTGCAGAGCTGTAGTTAACTTGGGAATGATAACATTTCCACTATCAGAAGTGGTTAAAACCCTGTTATTAGACTCATCGCTGCGTGTGTAAACATTATTTTGATTTCTTAATTTATTAAATTTAGTTTGAATTGCTTTTGATGCAGCTTTAATTCTTTGTTCAAGTGGATTGGACCTTTCTTCAACTTCATTGTTTCGAAATTCACAATAAACATCATTCCTCCCGGTATCATAACTAGATAAATCATCAGTGGTGTCTAATGCTTGCCTTCTTAGCGGATCAAGAGAGTAACTATTTTCAAAACTTTTTGGTGAAAATTCCCGCATATGTGTATCTCTTATATGACGTGAAAGAGAATCTTTCCGCTAGAAGCTTTTATAGCACTGCGTACACTCGAACATTATAATAGATGTGTGAAGCTCAACTAGTCTTACAAGATTAATTCAGAATTGTGTTAGCGATTACTTACATACTCCACCACCACCGCCGCCACCGCCACCACATAAATAAATGCTTACGTTGGTTTGAGCAACCGTGGAATTGGTCAATACGTATTATGTGGCAATCAGATGATTGATTTTACTAAATTATTTGCAATTGCAGCGGCTTTTACATGTGGTACAGTTTATATAATTGCAAACACAGTTTGGAAATGGCATCATACATCGTTTACAACACATGCAAATTCGTTTTTCATTTCGACTCCTATCACAATACTCGTAGAAGGCACACTTACACTGTGACGGTGGAAATTTACAAATCCCACAAATCGGCATGTTGCTGTTGTTGTTGTTTACGTTCTGGAACTTTATCAACAACTGACATCCGGTTAATAACTCAGTTGTATTTATAGTATTTTGACTGAAATTTTCCAATATTTTATCTAAAATCGATATTTAATAATTTTCCATGATAAGAGCAGGGAACAGGACCGTCACCAGATTGATTAATTTAGATACTGCGTTCAACAAACACCGCGAGATGTCACCACCGATTTATTGTCTACAGTAAATTGCTGCTTCGATTGAATTAATGATAAGTTGTTCACTTCAGCGGCAAACACCGCTGCTACCCCGCTATCACGACAACCGTCACACAACCACCGCCACCACCACACAAACACCACAAAACCATCACAACCGCCACAAAAACACCGCCACCACCACACAACCGCCACAACCGCAACACAACCACCGCATTTGTGTGTTACGTCACCACCGCTATATAATTTGCTGAGTTATACTCCAGCTCATACATCTTATCATGGTTAAAGGGAATAAAATAGTTGAACTTACACAAAATATTGTCTATTTACCGGTGGTTGTCAAAGAGTTAACATCTCTTTCGTTGAAAATTATACTTTCGTGGTAAAACAATTGCATTTCGAACCATGTTAATTTACAATTCAGAGCAGTTCACCGCTAGCCAACATAGCAAAGGGTTTTCGAAACCTAAGACCTACCATCACTAGGTCTTAAAATGAAAAGAACATGGTACTCACTAATGTGCTGAATATTATTAACAGTTTGTAATTTGATTGTAAACTAGCAATAGCTTTAAGCAATAGTAATACATTTCACAAATTAACTAACTATCCTCACCACTTGTAATTATTCTATATAAAGTTGTGGATTGTGTGAATAAATTCAGTTCTACGGCGGCGGTAAAAAATGGCGTTTCTTGACATACAAGGCTATCAAGGAGCTAACAACGACATTTATTTTAAAGAAGTTGGTATTGCTGCGGAAAATTCGGATGAAATATTACATCTTATATTCGACGAACCGTTTGATTTCAACGAGTTGCCGAAGAAATATGAACGGGCTGCTGCACGTTGGCTTTGCCGAAATTGGCATGGGATACCTTGGTCGTATGGATTTATTCCGTACAAAAAACTTCATACCATATTGAAACCTATATTAAAGAAGTATGATGTCATATACGTCAAGCACAGTGAAAAGAAAAAATGGATTTCAAATTTGTTTGATGGTACCGAAAACCAGCCGTGGATTTTGAATTTGGAAGAAATATTTGATGTACCGAAGATTTCCATTCTGCGAGATGAATATTATTCAAGACGCTGTATGCTTCATTCTGACAAAATTTGTTCATTAGAAAATTGTATTCTTTTAAAAAAATTTTATATGGAAGATAAGTAGATTTTAAGTAGTATATAGATTTAAGCAATTAAATTTCTGTATACATATTCTATAAATAAAATTTAAAAAAAAAATTATGTGCGTTTTATTTATTACCCTAAATTCCCCTATTTTTTACAGCAAGAAGTTTCTTTCGTTAACCTATAAGAGTATTAAAAAAATCCAATTATATTTATTATTCTAATTGAAAAGCATATTTCATGATACACCCTGTATAAGAAAACATTCATTAAAAATACTAAATATACACCCGTTATATATTATATGTGATATTATATGTTAATATACTATGTGTAACTATTTGCAAACATATCATAAATTTACATCATCTTGAGTCAGCTAAAAAATCTTATATAAACAAACAAACCGTATAAAAGTCACGAGTTTTTTACTAAATAAACAACGTAATCTTATAAAGTGCTGACTCATATACAAAAAAATCCGCTGAGGTACAATCGAAATCCGATTTCCGGCGGTACAGTAGCGGTCAGAAATCTTGAGTCTGGAGTCCGAAGTTAGTTTTGCGGTAGCGCTTGGTACAGTGCCCCCCACAAAATTTAGCGGCCTCCCGATTTCCGTTTAAGATGACGCAATTAAGTGAGGCCAAGGTTTGCACGTGATAAGTACAATACGCTTCAAAAAGTGATCAGATACCTTTTTGATCAGGGGGTCCACACTTTTGACACGGTAGTGTACCAAAAATTTAAGTACACTACGGTGTCAAAAATTTGGGGCCACCCCTTGGGTTAGGGTATTCCCCACATTTTTGATGCGATAGTGTACCGTTCGTTTAAAATGACGCAATTAAGGCAAGCGCGTGTTAGGGTCAAGGTTTGCACGTACACAAAATAAGTACAGTACGCTTCAAAAAGTGATCGGATACCTTTTTAGTCAGGGGGGCCCGCACTTTTGACACCGCGGTGTACCAAAAATTTAAGTACAGTACGGTATCAAAAGTTTGGAGCCACCGAGTTAGGGTAACCCTATATTTTTGACGCTGTAGTGTACCCCATCTATCAATTTGTGACCTAAAATTTAGTCTGCGCATGCGTCGGGTTCTAAAATTCAGTCTGCGCATGCGTTAGGTTTGGATTCAAAAACTGTGGCTGGTAACACAAAACCAAATCGTGATGAACAAATTGTGGTGACGCATAATGGGTTAACTTGAATTAATTTGGTTGCTGGTGATGACTCATGTCTTTGGAATTTCAAGGCCAACAGTATGAGCGCGTGTGGGATCAAATGTCAAGGTTTGCACATCGATACAGTTTGATGACTCATCAGTTCGGAATGTATAGTACCGTAAAATGGGTGCAATAGAATCCTAAGACACACGCTTTCAAACATCGTCAAAAGGGTTCAAGTAACTCCGTTTTGCGGTGTGCTAGAACTGTCCTAGTCATTCTACTAGGAGTATTCCTACCCATAATAATAATAATAATAATAATAATAATAATAATAATAATAATAATAATAGTAATAATAATAAAGCCTGAACATGTCCCACTACTGGACAAAGGCATCCTCCAACCGAGACCATTCGTGTCTATTTTGTGCAATTCGGTAGAGTGCCGACCATCCACCACCCGCAGATGCAATCAATTCGTCCTTCCATCTTTTATACTGTCGCCCAATTCTTCTTTTACCGTCATATGGGATCCATGTAGTGCACCGCTTAGTCCAACGGTTGTCTGACAATCTCAACACGTGACCCGCCCATCTCCATTTTAACTTACGCACACTCACCACAACATCTTTAACTTTTGTTTGGTTTCTAATGTGTGCACAATGGATTTTATGTTTACGTGTTATATTTAACATATTACGTTCAATGCTTCGTTGGCACACTTTCAACTTTTGATACTGCTTTGTAGTGAGTGCACAGGTTTGTAGTCCGTAAGTAAGTACAGGAAGAATACACGTGTTAAACACTTTACTCCTTAAACTAAGCGGCACATCGCTTTTCATGATATGTTTTAGCTGCCAGTATTTCCGCCAAGCATTGGTAACCCTCTGTTGAATTACTAGATCGCCACTGTTATCAAATGAAAGCATCTGTCCTAGATATTTGAAGTTATTTACAATTTCTACATTAGTGCCATTAATAATTATTTCTACTGGATTTGCGTTTGACATAATCTTTGTTTTCTCACAATTTATAATTAACCCTGTCAGTTTACTACAGTGTTCTAATTGTTTTAGCATATAAGACAATTCATTAGGACAATGTGAAAACAAGACTATGTCATCGGCGAATCGAAGATTAGACAAGTGTATTCCATCGATTTTAATTCCTACTTTTTTCCAGTTTAACATGTCAAATATTAGCTGTAAAACAGCATTGAATAATTTTGGCGATAGAGGGTCCCCTTGTTTAGTGCCCCTACCCAGCGGAAACACTGGGCCATCTCTGTCCAATCTCAATTTATAATACTTATGATTTTATCATAAATGCGTTTTATAATACGAATATACTTATCATGAACATTAGCTTTCTTTAATGCCTGCCATATATATGGATGTTCTATGGTATCAAAAGCTTTATAATAGTCAATAAAAGCCATGTATAAGGGCTTACCATATTCTTTACATTTCTCCATGACTTGACTGATTGCCTGTAAGTGGTCGATCGTCGAAAAGTCTCTCCTAAAGCCTGCTTGCTCATACGACTGCTGAAAGTCTAAAATTGGTTCTAATCTTTTAAGTAAAATTGTTGTAAATAACTTATACAATGTAGAGGATAAACTTATCGGTCTATAATTAGATATTAATGACGGATCTCCTTTCTTGTAGAGAAGCACTATTGTTGATAGTAACCACTGTAACGGAACACTTTCTTTATCGAGAATTTCATTAAACATATTTGTCAACACTGGATATAACTCTTCACTACCTTGCTTTATGAACTCATTTTTTTTTTATATTATCATCACCAGCACATTTTTCAATTTTTAAATTTTTAGTAGCTTCAATTGTTTCACTCACTAATATCGGTGGCACGGGAGATTTATCGTTTAGAAGTGGGATTATTCTTTTTGCATCTTCTACTGGAATTAAACTGGTATATAATTTTTGGTAAAATGAAGTTGCAATTAATATTATGAAGTTTCTATTGTATTTGTGTATACCATGTTCATCTTGAAGTTTAGAAATCCATTTCTTATTCTTTAGTACTAGTTTTTTATGTAGTTTCTTAATTGAGATAGTATCTTCTAGAACATTTTTAATCAATTCCGAGTTGTTATGCCGCAAATCTTTTCGAATTTCCCGTTTGGTTAGTTTATCCACTTCCGCTAGTTCAGTCTTCTCCTGTAACGTTTTATTCATTATGTTTTGCAAAGTGGTTCCTTTCTTCATAAGGTTGATGGTTTCTTTTGAGAATTTTCCACGTCTGGATGAGTCTGGTTTTTGATATAAGATACTCTCAGTAGCTGACAATATACTACTTTCTATTACATCATAATTTTTTTGTAGTGTGTTGGCCTTGCTGTTATAAGCTTCCAATTTTTGTGCAAGGATTTTGTTGTATTCTGGATTTTCGGTTCGTACAATAGTTGGCGTCGTACGTCGTTGAAAATTTTTTCGGCTTCTTTTTTGTGTTTGGTTAATATTTATTTCACTTCTTAGAAGTCTATGATCGGAGTAGAACTGAAAGTTAGTTATCACACCCGTGTTTTTAACGAGCTTGATATTATTTGTTAATATGTAGTTAATTTCGTTGAACGTTTTATTATTTGCTGATCGCCACGTCCATCTAGAGTTTTTGTTTTTCTCAAAATAGGTATTAGCAATTTTTAAATCTAGTTCAAGTGCCTACCCATCATGTGACCTTAAACAGTGAATTTGAAGACCTTGTTGAAGATATTTTTTCTTTCCAAAAAATTCAAAATTCCTATTTTATAAATAAAAACGCCGTGAGCAGCGGGGCCCCATCTCGGAAGTCGAATTTTTCCTTTCATTTTCGGTACTGAATGTCTACAAGCGAAGCGTACTTGAAAGTCTACAAGCGATTTGTCATTTTGGTGGTTTCAAAACTGATTATGCGTGTCCGGTTGATCGGGGCTTTAAAAAAAGGTTTTAAGTTTTTAAGGACTGAATCTCAGTAAATTTCATATTTGTGCCGATAGCAGTTAGCAGGAATAAAGCCAACGTAATTCGTACGAGGGCATTCCTACCCATGCTTATCCGCCAATTGCCTTTGTGTTTTATTTTTAAATATTAAAAAAGGAACTTAAATAGTAAACTGGAAGGCCTTTATGAAGATATTTTTTCTTTCCAAAAAAATCCAAAATTTCTATTTCATAAATAATAAAAATCCAAAATTCCTACTTTATGAATAAACAGTGACTTTAGTAAGATTTTTAAATTACTTAATATTTGTGTATTGCATTTGTTATAAAAGTAAGTTCACTTTTTAATCGAATTTTTCCTTGAAAAAATTAGACTAATACAGTCTATACGACCAGAACGGCGAGAGGCGAGAGTAGGGGCGCTATCCGTTTTCGGAGCCGTAGAACACGAATATGTAGAAAAAATGTCTGATATATATATATATATATATATATATATATATATATATATATATATATATATATATATATATATATATATATATATTCCCGCTACCTTTTAATATGTGTAGGGTCCCCCTATGGAAGTTAAGAGCTCAAATTTGGTAAATGGGGCTCATTCCGATGCACAACCATACTATCAAAGTGGGGTCAAATTTTGAATCCGACCCAACCTTTAAGGGGGTGGTGGGGGGCAGAAAAGCAATAAAAATTTTATACTTTTAATTTCAAATGTTATCGAGTGCCTGTGAAACATTATTAGTGTATGGCGGATTTTTATCCGTATTAAACATACACCAATATTCATATGTTCACTCAATGTTCAGCTTTGGCTGATACTTGAACACTCGATGTACTTTGGCAAATGGCCAATTCATTATGTTAATTAAAATTGACATAGTGTTTGAAAAATTACCAAACTGGATCGGCTGGGACTCGAACCCGGATCTCTTGGTTACCAGCCAAGCGCCTTACCAACTAGGCCACCGATCACTTGTTCGAGTGGCACTTTCGGAGATTGTCTGTTACCCCCCCCCCCCCCCATTACCCCCCATTTTTAAGCTACAATATCATGCTTTTTTGACGTTTTCGAAGTTTGTACCACTTGCACAGGTCACCCGAATAAACCTAGAGGGCTGAAATTTTGTATTCGGATTGAGTTAGTATCAAGGGGGTGCCTTTTGGGGGTCTCGACTTTTAACCCCCCCCCACCATTTTTATACCGAAAAGAACATGATTTTTCTTGTTTTTTAACAGTTTCGTTCGGTTGAAAATCTCCCCAAATAAACCTAGAGGGCTGAAATTTTGTGTACAGGTTAAGCTAATAGCCAGACACTGTTTTTTGGAGGTTTCAACTTTTAACCCTTACCCCCACGATTTTTACGCCAATATTTCCTTAATTTTTTTGCTTATTTTCTAACACGTCTCGAGACTCTCTAAGGAAACCTAGAGGGCTGAAATTTTGTACGTGTATTCAGTTAGTATCCAGCTAGTACCTTTTAGGGAGCCCACATTACTTTTCCCCCCACTTCTCCCATTTTTACATCGGAATTGAATGCTATTGTTAAATGTATTTTAAATGCATTACTTTTATTCTAAATACAAGTAGGCGAATAGTAATTTTAAAAAATTTTAAAAAAAGTGAATATAATTTTTTAACAAATGAAATACATACATATTAAGTAATTTAAAAATGTTATTAAAGTCACTGTTTATTTATAAATTAGGAATTTTGGATTTTTATTATTTAATATTTTATCCCTGTTAACTGCTATCGGAACAAAATTGAAATTTACTGACAAGTAAAGGTCCCGAGGCCGGACCTATCGATTTCGATGAAACTTAAATATATTGTAGAACACTAAAAACTAAGGGACACGTATTTTTTTTTATCTGCGGAAAAACGGTTTGAAGGGGTGAAATCGCCCTCCAAAAATTGGGGTAAAAATTTAATTTTTCAAATATCTCGAAAACAGTAAGAGATAGAGCAAAAGTTTAAATTGGCGATATTGCTCTTTTTTAAAGAGCTATCTATTGATATGCAATTTGTTCATATTACATCAACAGGGGTGGTTGGGGGTTAAAATTTGGGGGTTAATTTTGCAAAAAGGGGGTGAAAAATAAGCAATATAAAAATTTTGTTTACAGATTTGAAATCTACGTCAAAAAATCTAATTGACCTATTTTTGCTCAATGCCCTAATATTAAGTCTAGGGGTAGTTAACTAGAGGGTGACTATGTCGAATAGTCGTACTACTTGGGTATTTCAAGAAGTTCTTCTTCATGGAAAATAGCTTAAGACAATTAGAATAACGTAGAAATGAAATTCTCGAATTCAAAATTGAGTTTGAGCAACATTGGAGAGGGGGTGAGTCACCCTCTTAAATTACATACTAATTTATATACACTAATTTTTGCTATTAACACACTTATAGTGGATAAAATAATGTCACAATAAGTGGTTCTGAAGTTGGACTATCATATGTAAGTCTTTGTTAGGTTTGTTTTTTAATGGATATTATAGTTTTCCTTATCGAAAATTATCGATACCGAAAATTACATAACCTAACCCAAAATAACGAAACCTAATAAAAACCTTACATACGATAGTCTAACTTCAGAACCATCTATTGTGACATTATTACCCCCTGTCAGTGTGTTAATTGCAAAAATTAGTGTATGTAAACTAGTATGTAATTTAAGAGGGTGACTCACCCCCTCTCCAATGTTGCTCAAACTCAATTTTGAATTCGAGAATTTCATTTCTACGTTATTCTAATTGTCTTAAGCTATTTTCCATGAAGAAGAACTTCTTGAAATACCCAAATTGTACGACTATTCGACATAGTCACCCTCTAGTTAACTACCCCTAGACTTAATATTAGGATATTGAGCAAAAACAGGTCAATTAGATTTTTTGACGTAGATTTCAAATCTGTAAACAAAATTTTTATATTGTTTATTTTTCACCCCCTTTTTGCAAAATTAACCCCCAAATTTTAACCCCCAACCACCCCTGTTGATGTAATTTGAACAAATTGCATATCAATAGATAGCTCTTTAAAAAAGAGCAATATCGCCAATTTAAACTTTTGCTCTATCTCTTACTGTTTTCGAGATATTTGAAAAATTAAATTTTTACCCCAATTTTTGGAGGGCGATTTCACCCCTTCAAACCGTTTTTCCGCAGATAAAAAAAAATACGTGTCGTTTATTTTTTAGTGTTCTACAACATATTTAAGTTTCATCAAAATCGATAGGTCCGGCCTCGGGACCTTTACTTGTGAGATTCAGCCCTTAAAGACTTAAAACCTTTTTTCAAAGCTCCGATCAACCGGACACTCATCATCAGTTTTGGAACCACCAACATGACAAATCGCTTGTGGACTTTCAATTACATTTCGCTTGTAGACACTCAATACCGAAGATGAAAGGAAAAATTCGACTTCCGTGATGGGGCTCCGCTGCTCACAGCGTTTCTTTTTTTTTTTAATTTTGTAAAATTACTATTCGCCTACTTGTATTTAGAATAGAAATAATGCATTTACAACACATTTAACAATACCATTGAAATCCGTTGTAAAAATGGGAGAAGTGGGGGGGAAAGTAATGTGGAATCCCTAAAAGGCATTAGCTGGATACTAACTCAATACATGTACAAAATGTCAGCCCTCTAGCCTTAGAGAGTCTCTAGATGTGTTAGAAAAAAAGCAAAGAAAATCAAGGAAATATTGGCGTAAAAATCGTGGGGGTAAGGGTTAAAAGTTGAAACCTCCAAAAAGCAGTGGCTGGCTACTAACTTAACCTATACACAAAGTTTCAGCGCTCTAGGTTTATTTGGGGAGATTTTGACCCGAACGAAACTGTTAAAAAACAAGAAAAATCATGTTCTTTTTGGTATAAAAATGGTGGGGGTAAGGATTAAAAGCTTGGACCCCTAAAAGGCACCCCCTTGATAGCAACTCAATTCAAATACAGAATTTCAGCCCTCCAGGTTTATTTGGGTGACCTGTGCGAGTAGTACAAACTTCGAAAACGTCAAAAAAGCATGAAATTTTAGCTTAAAAATGAGGGGGGTGGGGGGAAAATATTAAAACCTCCAAAAAGCACAACCTAGGTACGAACTTTATCAACGCACCAAATTTCAACCCTCTGCGTTAATTCTGGGGGGCTGTGGGCGTGTTAGATCCAGCCAAAATACTTTTTTCCCCCTCTACTCCCTCCAAATCATTCTAGGAAGCTGAATTTTGGATATGTTGTAGATAATTGACCGAAACATTATTTGCAACCGGTTTGGAAAAGTTTTATTGTTTTACCGCCCCATCACCCCCTTAATGGTTGGGTCAGATCCAAAATTTGCCTAAAATTTGAACCCACTTTGATAGTATTGTTGTGCATATGAATGAGCTCCACTTACCAAATTTCAGCTCTTAACTTCCATAGGGGGGCCCTACACATATTAAAAGGTAGCGGAAAGTATATACCATGTGAGTTTTTTGAGAGTTGCCATTTTTATTACAGCCAAATTTGTATGATAGAAGTGGTACTGGAAAAGGCTCTTTTCTTGGATGTAATAAAAATGTAACCAAAAAGAACACTGTCAGTTGAAGTAGCCTCAAGTACATATGCATATTTTTACCGCCTAATTGAAAAATTTAAAAAAAATTATTTAAACTTGGATAAAAATAATATATTGTACAATAAGTGGGAAAAGAAGCTTATTTCTCACGATTATGAGAAATTTCTCACAATTCGTATGAGTGAGAAATAAGCTTTTCCCACGTATTTTACACTGTACTTTTTCTACAAGCACTTTTTTTCGTAAAATTTAACATAAATAATTAAAATAAAATTTAAATAATTAGTAAAAATTTTTTAAATTTATAATATCAGTGGTAAGATGTTCAAATTTTTGCCAAAGCATACTTTGAAACTATGGAAACAATAATAAATAATCAACATACATATGTATATTTTTAGTATTATTTCTATATATATTATATATATATATATATATATATATATATATATATATATATATATATATATATATATATATATATATATATATATATATATATATGTCCTACGGGTCCGAAAACGGATAGGGCTCCTACTCCCGCCTCTCGCCTTTCTTATCGTATAGTCTGTATAAGTCTAATTTTTTCAAGGAAAAATTCGACTAAAAAGTGACTTTAATAACGTTTTTAAATTACTTAATATTTATTTTATGTATTACATTTGTTATAAAAGTAAGTTCATTTTTTTTTCAAATTTTTAATTTACTATACGCCTACTTCTATTAGTATGTAAATAAAGCAATTTAAAAACATTTAACAATACTATTGATCTCCGATGTAAAAATGGGAGAAATGAGGGAAAATTAATGTGAAATCCCTAAAAGGCACTAACTGGATACTAACTCAATACACATACAAAATTTCAGCTCTCTTGGTTTCCTAAGGGAGTCTCTAGACGTGTTAGAAAAAAAGGAAAAAAGTCAAGGAAATATTGGCGTAAAAATCGTGAGGGTAGGGGTTAAAAGTTGAAACCTCCAAAAAGCAGTGGCTGACTATTAACTTAACTTATACACAAAACTTCAGCGCCTTTAGGTTTATTTGGGGAGATTTTGACCCGAACAAAACTGCCAAAATACAAAAAAAATCATGTTTTTTTTTTTAGTATAAAAATAATGGGGGTAAGGGTTAAAAGTTGAGAGTCGGTGAATTTTCTTTTCGACAAATTGCGAGACGGTGAATTTTCTAAGTGACGAATTGCTGTCGGTGAAATTTCCGTCGGTGAATTGCAGTAGGTGAACTTTCCTGGAACCGGTAAAAAAGTAAATCTATTTAGGTAAGTTTTAATTAGCCACGTTGCTAGTGAATTTTCTGTTAGAGTATTTTAGATTACTAATAATAATAAATATTTATTATATTTTTACAAAGGTAAGTAATTTTTGATTAAGAAATATTTCAAAAAATGGAACACATAATTTTTTCCATAATATAATTTCTGATTGAATTGTACCTGGCACAATCAATCTAATTTCGAAATTTTTAAAACTAATTTTCTTTTACGTGTTTTCGAATATTGTAGAATAATAAACATAGGTAATCAAATTCACAAATTATTTTTTATTACTCATGCGGGAGAAGTACTAACTTGGCGCACACATTTCTGTACGCAAAATAGCTGTTTGCCCACTGTAATCTTCCCGCATACTTTTTTGCGTGTGGAAAGTAACTTTTGACAATAAAACACGCAAAATTTAATCAAAACACGCAAAGCCGCCTCTTAATTTTTCATTTAATAAATATTTCATAATTATTTCTATAGAAACCACCAACAAAGTAATTTAAACGATAATTAATTCAGAAAAAAAGACGAACACTTAAAAATATTATTTTAAAAAGTAATAAACATGTCAAAAATAGTGGATAATAATAGAAAAAAGTATGTGAAATTCGTAATAAAAAATAGTATGTGTAACTCGTGCGGGATTGTCGATTGCCCCACTCAAGCAAATGAGCGCACTCACTACGTTCGTGCGCTCAACTTCACTTTCGTGGGTAGTCGACAATTTCCCGCACTTATTGCACAATATACTATTTATTTATTAATTCACAGCTCACAATGATGAAACTTAAATCTGGTTACTGAGTACTAATTTAGTTTCTATTGTAGCTATGGATTTTGTTGGATTAACTTGAGTAGATCATAAATAAGACGCCGTGAGCAATGGGACACTATCACGGGAGTCGAATTTTTCGCTACATCATTGGAATTTTCAAGATATCTAAATCTGATTGAAAGGCTACAGGCGAATTGTCATTTTAGTGGTTTCAAAACCGATGATGAGTGTTCGACTGATCGGGGTTTTAAAAAAGGGTTAAGTTTTTAAGAGCTGAATTTCAGTAAATTTCAATTTTATGTCGACAGCAGTCAGTAGGAAAGAAAGTCAACACAATTCGTACGAGGACATTCCTACCAATGCTTACCCGTCAGTAGCCTTTTTTATGTTTTATTTTTAAATATTAAAATAGGACCTTAAATAGTGAACTAGAAGGCCTTTATGAAGATATTTTTTCTTTCCAAAAAATCCAAAATTCATATTTTATAAATAAAAACTGGCTTTAATAATATTTTTTAAATTACAATATTTATTACATTTATTATAACAGTTAGTTCACTTTTTTTTAAAAATTTACTCTGCCTCTTTGTATTAATATGAAAATAAATCATTTTAAACACATATAACAATACTATTGAATTCCCATGTAAAAATGGGAGAAGTGGGTGGCAAGGTAAAGTGGAAACCCTAAAAGGCACTAGCTGAATACTAACTCAATGCATGTACAAAATTTCAGCCCTCTAGGCATTCAGCCTTTTTAGGCATTAGAAAAAATGCAAAAAAATCAAGGAAATATTTGCGTAAAAATCGTGGAGGTAAGGGTTAAAAGTTGAAACCTCCAAAAAGCAGTGGCTGGCTATTAACTTAACCTATATACAAAATTTCAGTCCTCTAGGTTTATTCGGGTAACCTGTACGCGTGACAGAAACTTCGAAATCGTCGAAAAAGCATGACATTGTAGCTTAAAAATGGTGGAGGTGGGAGTAAAATATTAAAACGTCCAAAAAGTACACTCTAGATACGGACTCTATCAACAGACAAAATTTCAACTCCCTACGTTAATTCTGAGGGCCGTGGGCGTGCTAGATCCAGCCAAAACTTTTTTCCCCCTTTACTCCCTCTAAATCACCCTACGAAGCAGAATTTTGGATATGTTGTAGATAATTGACCGAAACATTATTTCCAACCAGTTTGTCAAAGTTTTGTTTTATCGCCCCCACCACCCCCTTAAAAGTTGGGTCGGATCCAAAATTTGCCCACAGTTTGACCCCACTTTTTGTTGCCCCATTATTTCAGCCCCACTTACCAAATTTCAGCTCGTTCCGTCCATAAGGGGGCTCTACAAATTTCAAAAGAAGCCGGGAATTATCTATTATATGAAAGGCAAATCTCCTCACTCACTCTCTCACCTATCAAGAAATCTCCAGAAATATAATACATAAAAACGTAAAATTTGGTATGTAGGTCGCTGTTGGGTCGTAGGCGCTCGCTAGGAAAGAGTTTTGCAAAATTTTTAGTCTAACCGTAGAAATTTACGAAAAACCGCAAAATGTCAATTTTTTATTACTGTATACAGCAATCTATGGATAAATTTATAAAAAAAAAGCATTTAAATTTTGTTAGTTGCTAAGTATTTGGAGAAAAATAATTTTGGAATTTTTTTGTCATTATAATTATACGTGTCTAAAATTAATGTTTTTGTCTGGCTTTTAATTAATTGTCTTTTTAATAAAATAAACAATAAAATTATCCAATTTATGGATTTGAAATAATTTATTTCTATTAAACAAACCGAGGTGAGAGGTAAGAAAAACGTTAAGATAGCGTCTCCCAAAGCATTGGAATTTTCCCAAAAAATTCAAATAAAATGGTTTGATGAATTTTGACTAAACGTTACTCAAATCTCGGAATAAATAAACGTGAGTATAAAATTGATCCCCAGGAATCTGTAGCAATAAAAATTACGCAAAACTAAATGACCAAAAGTACTCCACTCCTAAAAATCTAAATAAGTATGGTTGTCACAAGCTGTTAAAATTAGGTATATTTTTGAAATAAGAATACGGCTACGCTGGAGTCGTTTGACGAGCAGAGCAACTTTCAAAAATTGGTTTACTGGTGGATACGTGATACCTTATTTTCTAATATAGACTATTATAAAGCAAACGGCTGGACAAATCTCTACCAGATTTTGCTGAAATAGTATTGAGATTCTAAAAAATGAAAGCTCTCTAGAATGGATTGATCTTGACCAAATTTTTCTCAAACATTACTGAGGTCATGAAATAAACGAATGTGCGGTTGAAATGACCCCCTAGGGTGCTGGGACCCAAAAATTGTCTAAAAAAGACGGCGAATTTTGACTAAATTTTACTTAAACAATATTGATATCCCTAAAAAAATTAAGTGAGATTAAAATTATTCTGGATTCTGGAGTAATACAAAAGGCAAAAAATTAATGGCTGGACGAATTAACGCAGGTTCAGAAATGTTCTCCAAAATACTCGAACTTCAAAAAAAGTTCGAAATTTAAATGCTTCTAAAGTTATCAATATGGGTATCTACGGAAAGGTCTCAAGGCATAAAAATTTAATACAGTAGAAACTCGACAACTCATCAAGCTCGGGATCGGAGGAGTGATGAATTACAGAAATAAACGAATTATAGAATATCTCTGAAAATGAGTAACAAAGAGAAAAATTAATATAATATTTTTACTTATTTAAAGAAAGATATCCCTTTATTTTGAGTATTTCTTTGTTGAATGGAATTTTCACAACTAGGTACGACACACTTTATATTTTTTTCTATTTAAATTTAAAAAGTTAATTAGAAAAACAACGACACTACGTACATTTTTTTTAGGAGTGGCGAATTATAGAATATGATGAGTTACAGGGTGATGAAATATCGAGTTTCCACTGTACACTATAAATATGAATATTTCTATTTTAAGATTATTGGACGAGCGGAGTGGAACCCTATAAAAAAACTGATTTTGTAAAGAAAAAAATATCTAATTTAAATGTAAAGTGAGTTCAAAATTAACCCCCAGCACTATCGAATAGGATTCAAATTAATCGGTTGGATTTGGACAATATTTTATGAAAATTAAATATACTATGGAAATATGAATATGGTTAATTTAGAGTTTATAGGCGAGGGAATCGAAGCACTACAAAGAACTATTTTTGCTAAGAATTTTAGAATATCAAATTTGAATGAACCTGGGGGTCAGAATTGTCCGTCAAAGCCATCAGATAAGAACCAAATTAAACAGCTAAAGGAATTTTGACAAAATTTTGCTCAAATATTATTGAAATTTCTGGAAAAAATGAAAGTGAAATTAAAATGAAAACCCTACGGACTTAGTGCCCCAAGCAAGGCCTAAAATGGAAATACTTCTAAAACTCCTTTAATTAAAAATAGAGCCATGCGGGAAACGTCCTATAAAAAAGTCGTAGAAGCAATGATCATATCAGGTGTACCAGAAGTCAAATCTAAAATGCGAAATTTAGGTTCAACTTATTATCAGGAAAGACGAAAAATTGAAAAATCTATGAAATCCGGCAATGGCACCGAGGGAAAATTGTAGAACACGTCGACATACTGTAATTTCGATGTTTGCCGGAAAAAATAAACAATCTTATTCTATGAAAAATTAGTGTATTTTATTTTATATCCCGAAAAATTCTAAATAATAATCAAAACGAAATAATTAACGATAAAATGACAAGTGGTCATCCAACAAATAAAGTATACCAAGAAAATGATCCATAATCATTTGGTTACAGACTAAAATAAAAAAAATTTTGCAGTTTTGTAAGATACTAAAATATAGTGGACTTTCGGAGATTGTCCAATCAAAAATTGTCAATATTGCAGTGATAGGTATTTAAATATCGCATGTTTACGTCACACGAATACTGCAAACACACTATTTTTGTGAATACAATGTTCGTGTGACGTAAACATACGATGTTTAAATCCCTAACACTGAAATATGGACAATTTGCGATTGGACAATCTCCGAAAGTCCACTGTACGCTGCCAATGAGGTGTGGCACACAGCTTTCTCGTACTCGTAAAAGCACCTTGGTAATTTAATGCCCAATATATCTTTGTGTAATTTAATATGGGTACATAAATTAATAAAAATAAATGAACAAAACGATTCATAAAAAATTGAGCGAAATGGGATTAACAGTAAATAAGACATTGACATTTAATAGGATTTCATGGTAGTGCCGTGGATACTATTACTCCGAATGCAATGAAATTTGTAGGGGACCATCTAGGAAACAGACCGCATAATTTCTGATAATTTCATAAAAATGAATTGAATAGTTCAGAAGTTATGTCACCTGGTGCAAACTGGTGACACACAGACGGACAGACACCAAACCAAAATTATTCAGAAGCTCTAAAACGTAAAATGTGCGTAAAAAATTTTATTTTGGAGGGGAAAAATTTTTATTTTTCAAAACTGATCACAACGGCTTCGCTGCTTTAGTAGTCTCAGAAGCAATAAAACAATTAGACAATTTGATTACACACGGCATAAATACATACCGCAATCCTGAAAATTTTTATATTAAAAATATTTTTTTGGATAATTTTTTTACTTTCGTTTTTTAAAAGAGTTTAAAAATTTAAGTTTGACAAATATGACAGCTGTTTGTACATCTCTACATGCATATTGCCTAATCTATGAATCTAGTAATGCCAATTTCACACGTAAGAAATTTTGACTTCTTTAATATGGTGTAAAATTAAATATTACCATCACAGTTGTAATGTGATGGCCTGTTTATTAAATATTAAGTTGAATATTTGAGGAAAAGCTACAAATTATTTTGGTAATTAATGTATTTAATTAATAAATTTTCTGTTACTGTAAGACGCTAATGTGAATATACCATTACAATTTATTTCCTATTTTTTTGTAGTATAAATTCAAAATAAATCGTATGTTTTGCGTTCGGTTAGACAAACCTTACCACGGATTTTGAAAATTAAAACTTAAAAATGCAATTTCTCAAAAATTTGAAATAAAATAATGGAAATTTTAGCATAATTGGTAGTTTGAAGTAATAAACTAATTTTTAAAAAACATCTCAACATATGTTCCCATTTGAAAAAAAAAATTTTTTTCTATTCCAAAAAAACCGTGAGTCCTAGAAGTCTGGAACAATTTTTCGTGAATGGCCCCCTCTATTTTGAATATTTTTTGTATAAACTTTTTTTCGATTAGATGCATATTTTAGGAATAAATCGAATGGCAACTCCTGAAAAACTCATATGGTATATAACATAGTGGGGGCTTATTTTCTATCCTTTGTGGTTACGCTCGTTTCTCTAGTATAGAGATAGTAATGCGCGTTCTCTTTGTTCTCTGCATTCACTGATGGTTGAGTACACAACACAATTAACGCCTTAACTACCGAACTGTAATACAGTCTCAAGAATTTAAAGCAGGCAGCTGCCGTCTTTCTGCCGTAAGTCTGTCGACCGAGTTATTATAAAAATTATTCGTCAGACTTGCGTATCTGTGCCGTCTTTTCCTGACGTTAGATTCTGTCGACAGTCTGCCGTCTGTATATTCGTCAGAAACAGCGCAGATGGACGTCAATCTGACGAAGGGTAATGTAAACCTAACTACGTAGATCTGATGTCAGTCTGACGTCAAGTTGGTTACTAGGGAAGCAACCTAAAAAGATGTTTTCTTTTTTTTTAAAAAAAAAAGTAATATGTGTGATAAGCAAATATTATTTATTTTAATAAGAATTTTAATTATAAATTATATTTTAATATTGTGAACTTTTTATTTACATTTTCAAGTAAATAATGAATGCAGATTAACAGGTTTTCTTCAAACCTAGAAAAAGGAAAATTTAAATTACTTTCCCCTTTTTTAAATCAAATTTCTTCAAATACTTACACTGAAAACAGACGTATTTTATACTGATATCCATTTAAATAAACAACATCACAAATAAACAATAAATATACAAAATCAAATTTGTTTAACAAAAAATAATTATTCAATATATTTTCAAATTTACAGTTTTGTAGGAGACTTTTTAATGGATCAGTATTTTTCGATGAATTGTCTCGTTCAAAACTTATACACAAATCAATCTTCGTTGATATTGCTATAAAACTTAATATATTCTCTAAAAAAGAATTTAATTATTTTAGTTTTAAATTAACACTTATAAAATAAATTTAAAAAATACCCTGCCAATGGGCTGTGGAATAATACAATATGTAAGTACATATAAGTAATGAATAATTACCATGTAATAAAAAATTGTCCAATGATAATTTCAATTCGTATACTCTATTAAAAATGTCTGTAGTTGAAATTTTAAAAACCGTTGCTAGTCCTTGAAACCGTCGTGAATCATAGTCACATGAAACTAATCCAGTAAATTCATATAAATTTTGTCTATCAAATGTAAGGATATCTAAATTTGCTAAGAGATATGCTGACTTTTTAGATTTGATTTCATTGACAATGACAAATTCATCATTTTTATTGATTACAAATATTTTAGTGCAGTAGTGTAAATCTTCATTTAAATTTGAGTTTAGAATTAGATTTAAATTCTTAATAACTCTGAAATTCACAAGTGAAGAATATAAATTATAATAGGTACATATATTAATTTATATTATGCAATTTTTCATTTGTATTTTACAAAAAAAGTACACAAAAATAATCGGCTAATTTCAGGGCCGGCGAGAGAAATTATTGGCTCGCGGACACAAGTTTCAAACATTTTCTCGAAAAATAAAATTGACGAACAAAAAAAAAACGTCGTCTTTCTCTCTCCGAGCCCCGGGCAATTGCTCCACCTGCCCTACCCTCTCGCCGGCCCTGGATAACAAGGGGTCAAACTAGATTGTCTATGTCTCTGTTCCACTTGTAATGAGTTTGTGACGTAAATCTCCCCATTCTATTGGTGTAGATACACACTGTTTGCAGTGGTATTGGTTTAATGGTTGCGTCTGTGTGCGTATTTACACATACTACTACACCACATGTATTACCAGAGAGAGAAATGTGTGCTGCTCAACTAACAATGTCTAACAATGTAATATAATGGACTGTGTGTTCGGTGACGGACAGCGACTGACTACATGACTTAGCTGTGACAGGCCTACAAATGACTCCAAGCGAATTACACTTTTTTGATGTTAGTTGGCTTCTAGTGTTCTATGCTGGATAATTTATAGTCTGTGTCAGACTCTGGCGTTTAAACTACAGCACAAAAAAAAAAAAAAACATAAATGGAAACTATATTGTATTTAAAAAGTTAAGGCTGGAAAACTTTTTATTTTGAACGATCACTAATCAACCACGTATGTAATAATAAAAGATAATATGTACCTATGTTTGACATTTTAATTTATTTAAGGAAATCATTTGTATTATTTACAATAAAGTGGAGCTGATTATTTAATTATCCTTTGCCCAAACATGAGGTTTCAATGATGCTGCTTGTACTCTATCAATATTCAATAAGTAACACCAAAACATCCAGTGTCATATGTACCTACGAGTGCAAGTGACATGTTTTACATATCGATACGATAAATACAAAACAATTTTCAAAATACAGCGTTTCCAAGGTTTAACTTTCTAAATACAATACTTTTCTGCCCGTTTGTTTTTTCATACAAAATTTGATAATACAGAGTCTAACCCCAGGCTACAATGCCAAATATTTATTTACCCAATAGAATTGTTAACTATTTCCATCCCTAAGATAAATTTTTTTTCATAAATTCGGATCCACTGAAACTTTACTTCCAGTAGATATTTTAATTCTAAATTTACTTCCGATGCAATTTTACTTTCTTCTTCAAATTTTCTTAGAAGCTCATTTTGAAACTGATGCTTTTCACTCAAAATTTTTTTATACTTGGAGGCTAATTTTTTCGTAATATCGAGTTTCGAGTGTAAAAACGTTATTACTACGTTGTCAGTGCTTAAATGGCTTAAATCATCAATAAAACTACCATGTATGTTCTCTTTGGAATCATTTGAAAAAAATGTTTCATCTACAACATTTTGCAGATTATTCATTTTCTAAAATTTGAAAAAGTTTGAAATTAATAATTGAAAAAAATTCTCTCAAAATTAATATTGAATTTATGTTAATATGTACATACATATATATAGAATACCATATAATTATATCCTCTTGAGTCCTGACATTTAAATTAATCTATCTGTCATTTAGAACGATTCAATCGATTTTTTTTGGTGAAATTGTTTTTGAAATGTGTTTAACTATATGTACATATATATTTGGGAGTATTTAACGATCTAAATTTACTTTCTAATGTTTATTCTGTTTTACTGATGTCCAGTTAAATTTTAAATTTGATAACCTCAAATGGTTTTGTCCATAGACATGCACATTAGATCTCACGAGGATATTACTCAAGGATTATTTATAACTATGTATTTCAGAAATTCATACATATAAATAAATTTAAATAAATATATCTAGTCTCATAAATATATTTTACCTATGTTGCAGGTACTTTTAGCGAATTTCCAGAATGGAATTCAGCTATTACGGCCACTGTCATAACGCGACCTGAGCCCGGGACCATGGCAGAAATTTGTTTTGAGGTCCCTAGAAACCGAAAATAATATTCGCTAAAATTTATATATATATATATATATATATATATATATATATATATATATATATATATATATATATATATATATATATATACATATATATATATGTATATATATATATATATACATATATATATATATGTGTATATATATATATATATATATATATATATATATATATAATTATTCAGAAATAATACTTTAAAATTAAAAAATGACAGTTAATATACAAATATTGTTTATGATCAATTGACGCTATAAAAACAGCTGATTGCCGTCCAAAAGCCTGCAAAAGCCAATACATGTATAGTATACGGATTGCATCTACCTCATAACGTCATAACATATATATAAACCTTGCCTTGATATAATAAATTAAGAATAAGGTTACTGTGTAAATTGAGCTTTTCTTTCAACTCCGGAGTGACCACCGATTACAGGTACAAGACACATAAAAAATTGTGTGGTTCGTATGATGCAGTTTTGTGGTGTATTCTTAACGAGTCGCTTACAACTTGTGTTAGGAATAAGATCTTGCGTAGTGTTACTATTTTTCTAATTAACTTTTTAAATTTACATAGAAAAAAATATGAACTGTATCGTATCTAATAGTAAGTGTAAAAATTCCATTAAACAAAAAAATACTCAAAATAAAAGGATATCTTTCTTTAAATAAGTAAATAGATTTTATTAAATTTTTGTTTGCCTGCCACAATCAGCTATAATTAAGTAGTGTATATGTACACTCATGTATATGATGTACACACATATACAATTACACAGTTGTGTACATACAATGATAGGTTTATGTAGTAATGTGTTGCATGTACTATATTGGTTTGATGGGGTCACTGCTCTTACGTCATATTTTGGCGACACTGGTTAGCCCGTATACGAAAGCCTCTAACTAGTAACTTTGCATGTGGTAATCTGTGGCGTAATCGTTAACCTCGTTAACTTTTCAAAATGGAATACGGTCTTTAATTACTTCAACTCATTTGTTAAAAATGCTTTATTAAAAATTAAATAATATAATATTTTTTGTTTGATATATGTATTATAGGCACTATATGTATTTGTATTAAAAAAATGATAAAAAAAAAAAACTCCAAACTAAATGTGCTAAATATGTACAAGATTAACATGATTCAATGTAAAATAATTACGGGGAACGAATTTAAATTAAATGCACCGAAAATCACTTTTTGAAAATGTAGGTACCTATATCTTCTGTATTATTATATTTTGTTTTAAACAACTCAAATTATGTTGGACATTGTAAACTAAGTACCTACATATGTATATATGAGTATGATGGTATTTACAAACTGAAACTGAAAATCAGGAAAATATCATTTATAGCAAGTTCTACAGAGTATTTTTGTCTTGAATGTAATGTTGCAGCTATTTTAAAGTACAGTAGTGACTGTAACAGTTACAGAAAATTTACATTACGCCGCGGCCATGTCATTCGAAAATGTTACTCCTGTTACTCAATTTCTGTAGCATATGTTTTGGTTTTTCATGGGGTATTAGCGCTAGTGTTACTACATTAATACCATGTTAGTTGCATTTACTATGTAATGGTGGCAGGTGGCCACAGATTTTTAAAGTTCAAATTCCCTGACTTTTCCAGAAATTTGATTACAAAATTCCCTGACTATTTTGTGAAAAATGCTGCTCCTGCTTTATCCTAAAAAGCGAAACAAAAATTCTTAATAACTTTTTAACACTTTTTCTTAAAAAAAGTAAACGAAGACCAAAAAAATGGAGAACAAGTGAATCCCTAAATAAACAAAATTATAAAAATTAATTTTTCCCAGTCTTCTGGTAAAATTGCCTGACTTTTCCAGGAAGCTTGAAATTGCCTGACATTTCCAGGTTTTCCAGTAATGTGGCAACCATGTATGTAGGTAGAAATAAAACGTACGTAATGGAATAAAGGAAAATAATTTATATAGTATAATTATCAAAAAATATCTTTAATTTCAACAAAGGAATTTTGAAGTATCAAAGAAAGTTTTACAAAGATAAATGAAAATTTGATGTATGTATTACATAAGTAAGGTTGTATTTTTATTACATAAGTATAAACAAAGATACATCAAAGATAAACTAAATCATTGTCAAATTATTGAAATATTGAGATAGTAATATGGTAATTACACTATCAAATTAAAATAGCAGAATGTTAAACATTAAAAAATACATTGCAGTTGATATTTTACTGTTCTCCATCAGCTTTCTCATCATCTAGTGACGGCGTATGCCAAGTTAGACGTTCTTCGTAGAACCGAATCACTATCTGTGGACATTTTACATTTGCCTGTCTGGCGGGTACTAAGTCCGCTTCATCTGTACCTTTCCATTTCATTAAAAACATTAATTCACCAGAACTGTCAGTGGCGCCAATTATCCTCTCCGGTTCTAGATTTCTGTCGAATCCTTGAACTTTTTTATCATCCGGTGTTTTCTTTTTCGTTTGTTTCTGTTCGGGAGTTGGTGTGGATGTTGATTTACGTTTTTTCCCTTGTGATTCTTCTTTCTTTTTCTCAGCTTCTTTTGCTTTACGGTTCTCTTCGAATTCTTTAATTAAATCAGGGCAATCTAAATTTTCTTCAGGCTCCCATGTATTATCAGCATCACCATAACCTTTCCATTTCAAATAATACTCCACTTTACCATTTTTGACTCGACGATCAACAATTTTTTCAACAGAAAACTGTTCTTCCGTTTCACTCTCGGCACCAGTTTCGTTTTTTTTACTCATCTTTGAAATTTATCTAACTTTTTTCTGTAACAAAATACTGATGCATTAAAAACGCGGTAAATAATGAATTAGTTTGACGTAACATTGCCGCGTTCGCCAGAAAATTTTGTTGGTCTAACGTTAGCCAACAGATCTTGCACCGTTACAAACCAGAGAGCTCGCATTCAAAAAATTAACATGCATTAGATATTAAAATAATAATTTCAAACTTGATGACTGATTATTTTTATTCCGTAATCTTTGAATGTGGCTGTACTTTAGAAGTTAAGTATTTATACCGCAAAAAAACCATGAGAAAATATTTAACGTCCATTAATTTTTTGAATCAGAGCCCTCTGGTTTGTAACGGTGCAAGCTCCGTTAGCTAATATTAGGTTAACAAAATTTTCTGGCGAACGCGGCATTATTAATCACAAAATTTATCAATAATACTTATCAAAAAAAATATATAAATAAATAATTTAACTTACAAGATTTGTTGTCTAATTGTTGAAAATACTACAAATAAAATTATAATTTTACTGAAATAGATTCTTTGTTAATAAAGCTAAGAACAGGAAAATGATTTTTAATGACTAAACCATACAAATGTGAAATGATACAAACAAGCCGGCTTTGGTATTATAGATATAATTGATATAGGTACTAGTTTATTATATTGGCGATATGTGTTATAGATAATATTTGTCTACAGTAAAAACTCTTTTTATGTAGCACAAAGGGACCACATAAAAAACGCATAAAAAAAATTACTCAAAAACTTCTTAAATAGTCATAAAAAGTGTAATTCGCGACAGACTGTAAAAAAAAACACCATTTTTATGTGGTGGATCGAGACTGTTTAAAAAAAGTTTCATAAAAAATTCATAGCTTGAATCTTGAAACTTAACGAGCTCCCTTGAAATTGCTATGCTAAACAAGATGAAGAAATAATTTACACATAGGAATGTCTTTAAATATATTATTTCATTTTAATAATATTACAGAAATTGTAATACATTTATAATTATTATGTAAAGAAACTGACTGATCTAAAAACTTACGTGATGTGATGATAAATTACCTACTTTAAAAATAGTTAGGAGCTATTTTTTTTGGAAATTGATATTGATCGTGTTCCATTAGCAAAAAACAAATGACACTGTGTAACACAGTGCATAGGGAAAAAGTAATGCCAACCAAATTTTCGTGATTTGTGTACTTTCTTTTTTCACAAAAAAAGAACTAATTTTTTAAAAATTTTTTTGCTAAACTAACCTTTTATCGGCTTTTAGTTAAATTATTCATGTAATTGGGAATCACAGAAAGTACACAATGCAGATTGAATCTATTTTTTTTTAATCTAGTAACTTTGTCTATGCTCCCCTCTGCAGAAACACAATAAAAGTTGATGTTCCATTAGTGAAAAAAAGTAGACACAGTGTAACACAGTGTCATGCACTGTGTAAAATTTTTGCTAATGGAATACGGTCATTAAAATTTCTTGCTTTTTCTTTTTTTATTCTTCATTATGCATATTAACGAGCATTTGTGGTCACATAAAAAAACTGCACAAAAACAGGTTTTTATGTATATTTTCCCACATTGCATTGTACCAACACCACCTTGTAAGTAGTTCGACCAGTTAGACATTTTACAAGACAACATACATAATGGCTATGTTCTAAAATATAATCCAGTATACTGGTCAGTGTTAATGACGACATGACTTCGACGCCATATTGTACTGGTGTGCTACCATATTCAACTGGTGACATAAGTGTCAAATGTTAAGGATGTATGCCCGAAAAGAAATTCCAACTTATTCCATCAAGTTTGAAATATGTTAAATAATAGACGTTTCCGGATCGTGCATTTTCTTTTTTCACAAAAAAATTATTTTTTTTAAATTTTTATTACAAAAGTAACTTTTTAATTGCTTTTTGATGCATTTAAAACGTTAGTTTTGTAATAAAATTTAAAAAAAAATTAGTTTTAGACAGTGTGGTCTGTGTTTCCTGAATGGAACATACTCTATATGTAATATATATGATATGTTTTGCTTAAGGGCCCCACACACGTTGTTCTAAAGTAACAGTTTTGAACGACGGTTAAAACCGTCGTTCAAAACTGTCGTCTAAAACTGTTGTTGTACTTCGCCACACACGTTGTTTTTTTCCAACAGTTTTACCCGTCAAAGTAATAAAACTCTTGAAAAGATATATAAAGCAGACATAGTCGCATATAGGATTTAGTTATACAGTTATATTATGTCAATCAGTATGGATTGACATAATATAACTGTATAGTTATTAAAATCAAAAGTTCAAAACACATTTGTTATAAGCTACCTGCTTTTGGAAGACAGTTAACCGACGATTTAATAAAAGAGACCAAATAATCACTCTCTTTTTATTACCTTTGGTTATGTTTATCTATTTTACAATCTTGTATATACGTACAGATTACCGTCACCCTATTATCACAGTTTCACATTATTATTATCAAATTCTTCACATTATTATTATCAAATCCTATATCACTTCACTTCACATTATTATTATCAAATCCTATATCACTTCACATTATTATTATCAAATCCTATATCACAATTTAAAATAGCTTTTCAAAACAACTCCGTAAAATTTTTTTGAATTCTCAACTAAGCGGTTTTCTATAGATCTTTTATTGACCTTTTATGATCGTTTTCTCATCTTTTTAAATGATCTAATCAGTCATTGGAAATTTTACATTTGAGGTGCTAAGATGGCGGAGCTCAATTTTCTACACATTTTTTACCTATTTCTACGTATTTCGGGGGTCTTTTTAAATGCACATCTTTTAATAATTTCTCGCCGAAAAAATGAGTTAGTCAATTTTGATTAGTTAATAGCTTAGATATTAACTATATAAATAACTTTTCAGTTCAGATCAAAAGATAAGAAGAATAAAATAAAATTAATTATAACAACCACTTAGTTAATTAAAATTCACATAGTGTTTTTGTAAAAAGTTTTAGTGTTTGTGTTTGTAAAAATTATCAAACTGGATCGGCTGGGACTCGAACCCGGATCTCTTGGTTGCTAGCCAAGCGCCTTACCAATTAGGCCACCGACCGCTCGTTCGAGTGCCATTCCAATTTGAAAATCAATCAAACACATCCTCTCTTTAATACGAGACGCAGTTATATTTTTAATAAACCACTTGATTGTAAAATCATTGTAATCTATGGATATCATCTTAAAATTTAAATATAAAATATAAAAACATCAATTATCAATTGCTTAATTTTGGCGAAAACTAAAGGTAAGAATTTAATTACTATTGTAACATTTGCACGTTGAAAATTTATGTTTTTTTATACATACTGCCAATATTAATTAACACAAAAATATTTAATTTCAATATATTGTAGGTACATAATCATTTTTAAATAAAATATATGTATGCATATAGACATGTATGAATTGAAGTGCATACATACAAATATTTCGTATTCTACATAGGTATTCTATTCTACAATCATTTTCATACAAAATATAAAATGTGCGTATGCATATACATATACATGTATGGATTGAAGCGCATACATACAAATATTTCATATATGTGTATAAAAAAAACGACAGTTTTAACTGTCGAAATCAAATCAAGACAGATTTTTTTTTACGCCGGCAAACACGACGGTTTTCACCCACACACGGCAGTTTTAGACGACAGTTTTGCCCGTCGTCTAAAACTGTTGAACAAAAACTTCGTGTGTGGCCACATCGTTCCAAAAAAAACTGTCACCGACTTTTGGGAACGCCCACAAAAAAGTCGGTTGTCGCCACACACGTCGTTCAAAACCGGCAGTTTTGAACGACATCGTTCAAAACTGCCAGTTTTAAACGACGTGCGTGGGGCCCTTTACAACACACAACGCTGTCAGCTTTCTCAACTGTTCGAATACTTACTTTGATTGGCTGCTGATTCAACGCCAACCATAGTCAAATTAAATCTTTTTTTTATAGAAAAAAATTATTAATTGATATAATTTCTCATAAAGTACACATTTTAATTCATAAAAGAAGTGTTTCTACTTTCTAGTAATAATTTAACATTATAATTAATTTTGAACAAACTTTAGATGTACTGCGCGATTTGACTGGTCATACATTCTTAAACGGGCGTGGCCAGTATATTTCGGAATGAATCAACACTATGGTGTCAATTCATGACGTCATTGACACTGACCCGTATGCCCCGTATGCTGAATTCTATGGCTGAATTATATTTCGGAACATACCCAATACATGCATCATAATAATGTCAATAACCAAGGAGGTTAGGAGTACATTTTATAACATTTATATTTATAAGATTCATGTTGTGTCCATGATTGTTGTTGTGTTGAATATTTTCGATTCGTTGAAATGGTTCGTTATCAGGATTTTTGACATTTTTTTTTATTAATTATTTTTACATATTATTATTTAAATTGTTTTTTATCACTTGAATCGTGATTGGTGAATTATAAAGTCATTAATTATAAAAATGTTGTGATAATCTAAGGAAAGCTGTTGTAATTCAGTATTCATTATATTAGTTGATCTTCATTTTATTTTGTTCAAGAAAAAGAAAATTGTTATTAAAAATACAAAATCAAAATGTTTTATAAAATTGATAATAATAATAATAATTGCCTTAATTTTTTCTAATTTTACAGATATTATTAGTTTAGTATTATAAGTTTGAAGAGTACCATTACATTCAAGTAATATGCCACAAGAGGAATTCCATGGGGGTCCCAGTGAGACCCCCAGCTCGCAAAGATTAACAAATGATGATTTTCGACGGCTACTAATGACACCACGTGCAGCTCCTTCCTCTGCACCAGCGGTTGGTTCAATTCGTGAAGCCATGAATCAGGCAACGTCTATGGCTCCTCCTAAGTAATTTGAACGTTTAGTTTTAGTAATAATGAAGTAATAATTGCTTCTATAACACATTATGTTATTTTTTAAGATCTGAAGATCGTGCTGAATTACGAAGAAAGAAAAAAAGTTATTATGCTAAATTAAAGAAACAAGAAGACGATAAAATGGCAGAATTAGCAGAAAAATATCGAGATCGAGCAAGAGAACGTAGGGATGGTATAAATCCCGATTATCAAAGTGAAGATCCATTAAGTACAGCAAGTGCTTACCGGTAAAAATATTTATATAATTATTTATAATTACATGAAAATAGCAATGTTTTGTGGTGTGGCACATTACGATTACAGGGCTGTAGCACCTGATTTAAAGTCCGGAATGGATGCTGCGGAGAGGCGTCGTCAAATGATTCAAGAATCAAAATTCTTGGGTGGTGATATGGAGCACACTCATTTAGTAAAAGGTTTGGATTATGCACTTTTGCAGAAAGTACGTTCCGAAATTATTAACAAAGAACATGAACAAGAACAACAACTGGAAGAATTAGCGATGAAATCGCTGGATGCTGATTTGAAAGAAAAAGATAAGAAAATAGTCGAGAAAGATGAGGTACGTAATAAATAATAATAATAATAATAATAATAATAATAATAATAATAATAATAATAATAATAATGATAATAATTACATAGATATAATAGTGATTTTTTTTAACATAAGTATTATTCAATATGCAATTTAAGGACGAAATGCATTTCGAGACGAAAATTGGACGAAATATTCATAGAACTATTTGTGCTCTAAAATCTCGACATATTGAAAGAAATGAATTATTTGTACCTGGACGGATGGCGTACGTTATTGATTTAGAAGAAGATGGCGACACCGACATTCCAACAACATTGATTCGATCGAAAGCAGATATCCCGGCGTCCGAGTCCACGCCAACCTTGACCACAAATGATATAGTAATCAATAAGTTGGCACAAATTTTAACATATCTAAGACAAGGAAATCGACATAAAGGCAAAAAGGGCAAAAATAAAGATAAAGCAGGAAATCTAATGAGATGTGACGGGGATCGACCAGTTGACGATAGCATTTACGGTGACATCGGAGATTATGTGCCGTCCAGGCGTGGCGATCGAGACAAAGATCGACGACCAAGTCGAGATAGGGAGAACGAAAGAGATGGCAGAAGTGATCGGAAACATAGTTACTTTGAAAAGCCGTCAGAACAGGAAAGGCGATCTCCAGAAAAAGTCACATCAAATGGTAAGTTTTAGCGAATTTCCAGAATGGAATTCAGCTATTACAGTCACTGTCATAACGCGACCTGAGCCCGGGACCATGGCAGAAATTTGTTTTGAGGTTCCTAGAAACCGAAAATAATATTCGCTAAAATTTATATATATATATATATATATATATATATATATATATATATATATATATATATATATATATATATATATATATATATATATATATGTCCGCACGATAACTCTCGAACGGAATGTCCTAGGTTTACGAAATTTGGTGAAAATATTGGAAGTTCCAAACCGTTGAACGAGTTCGTTAACCAGACACATCGGATGCCAGGAACATGGTTTTTGTTCTTGCAAAAAATTAGTATTTTGCCAAAATTTCCACTTAATCAACAATTTTTGCGAAATTTTTTTACACCATTTAAAAGGGGAGGAAAAATTACATAAAAAAGGTCTTTAAACTATTGTTCTATGTCAACTAGTTTCCGAGAAAAACTAACTTTTATAAACGGAAATTCGCTATGTTATGCAGGGTGCTGCGACAGGGGTATTTTTGTTCTTAATGAAATATAATATTATTTTATTTTTAATTATTTAAGTAATATCTTTACTATTTTATGGCCATTTGTAGTCCCCCAAGTTTCGTCCCGGTCACAAAAACTCCTAAGTCGTTTGGCACAAGAACCGGAGGGATATGCGGAATGTTATCCAGGTTTGGATGAAATGCAAGATGCAATTGATGATTCTGATGATGAAGTAGACTACACTAAAATGGATCTTGGCAATAAGAAAGGTCCAGTGGGTAAGTTGATACAAAATCTAATTACATAGTACATAAAGGTTTTTTTTTTTATTTTTATAATGCTATGTGTTTCTTGTTTTGTGTCACTTGTAGGTCGATGGGATTTCGATACTCAAGAAGAATATTCTGATTATATGAATAATAAAGAGGCATTACCAAAAGCTGCTTTTCAATATGGCGTTAAAATGGCCGATGGTCGTCGGACGCGGAAACATAAAGATAAAAATGAGAAAGCCGTATTGGATCGCGAATGGCAGCAAATTCAGAACATAATTCAAAAAAGAAAAGCACCCACCCAAGATGGTCCAGAATTTAAAATACCTAGATATTAGTTTATTCATTTCATTTGTTATTATAATATAAATCTTATATGTATAAGTATTATTATTGAGGTAGGTACGTGGTGTGTTCAAATAGCCACGCCGCGGTACACATTACACAAATTACGTGCACATTTGCAACATTTTGTGCACAAATAAACTTGTTTGCGATAGTGTCGGTAAATACTTGAAAAGATATTGTTTTTTTGCAGCATAAGATGGTCAAGAGCTCATCATTCACATCAATGATAGAAGCCAATCAGATTACATGATATGTAAAATGTTTTTAAAGTGTTAGTACACACAAAAGTGATGCTTAAATCAGTTTGTAACTGGACGGAACTTTAAATTATTTTTTTCTATCGCTAATTGTATTCAATTTTTAACAGTAATTGAGCCCTTCTAGTCACAGCTTAAGATTAGTGCCAAAAGTTACGTTCAAAAATGTTACGTTCAAATTTAAAGTTGTAACTGAAACGTAATTACTATCTGGCAAAATTTGGTCAAAACATTCAATTAAAAACACCATTGTATCAAAACAACAAGATTTTATGAGAATAATAATTATTTTTAATATACATATAGGTATTTAACTTGTAATAATTTTAAGCTGTAACTTGATTCGTTAAATTACTGTGCGAAAAGCTAACCGGAAGTGCAAAAGCTAACGTTCGTTAAATCATTGTACGAAATTATTTAACAAGTTCCGTTTAAGTACAACATATTTTTGATCATTATTTTTGTGTGCACTTGAATACTTTAAAAACATTTTATCATGTAGTCTTGTCGATTCAAATTTTCACTGTCAAATTTTGGTTAAATAAATAAACAAATGACATACATAAAAATGTTGAAAATAAATGCGCATTTTGTTCGCGAACATTTGTATGTGCACGAACGCCCACATCTGCAACAAACTGAATGTGTTGAAACGAAACAAATGATTTCCTTTGAAGTACCAACCTTGATCTGGATCAAATTTGTTCGTACACAAAGTGTTGCAGATGTGCCTGTTTGTGCGCGTATGACCATCCAAACTGACTGTGGCTGCACTAGGCGCGGCACGACCATTTCAACATACCTTTATAATTTATGATTATTATTTTATTAAAAGTTTTTATTATCGTTTTGTGTTTTATCATAAAAATATGTATCATAAAATATTGAAAGAAAAAAAAAAAATTATGAATATTCGGCTTGTTTTTCCTTCTGCTAGATACATTCTTCTTAAACAATTTTCAACATTATTGAGTTCAGTTGATTTTGTACAAAGTATTTAGATTTTAGAGGATCTGTTTTTCGGATAAAAATTATTGGTCATACATTTTGGAATTATCTCAGTTTTTATAATAAAAATAACTTGACTTATGGTACAAGTTGTATATTTAATAATTATTAAATATATTGGTACGTTACGTTTGTAAAAATATAAAAAAGATTTGTATAAGCTTCCGTCATAAGCATACCAGTTGTATATAAATTTGTTAGCAGAAATATAGTTGCAGAATCTAATGTGTCTTGAATTATAAATAATTTATAAAACATTAATAACAAACATTTTATAAACTGAACTTTTCTGTTAAGTATTTCTATAATCCAAAATTGAGTGTCCTCACGGTCGTTAATGTCTGTCGATAAATCTCTAAACATTTGAAACATTGAATTGCGATAATAAATTTCACCTTCAGCATGTATGAAATTTTGATATCTTAGATCACTGTAACCATTCTTTAAATATGCACCGTAATTCGGATTTTCATCATTAATATAAGCCTAAAAAATTATTTTCAAAAGTTACAAACAAATTTTGTTAACACGTCTAAAAAAAGGTGTAAAATTTAAATAAACACCTGTAATATTACAAGCGATAATAGAAAAGTTAAATAAATAAAAATATCTTCCAAATGCATTTTTTTTTTTTTTTTGGCAAATTTGAATTAATTTTTTAATAATAAGTCGCTGCTAATACATACGTAAAAAATACAAAAGCGATTTAAGAAATGTAAGTGAACAGTTTGTTTGTTAGGTGCACCTTGTTGCTTGTAGTACCCACGTGTATCGCGTAGTAGTACATAATGTGCTTATCAGTAAATTTTTTTCTTTTTTTTGTTTTTTGTTATAAATTACAAATGTGTATCTGATATTATTGTATGCATAAAATATAAGCATGTTCTGAACAATTGGGCAAGCGTGTGTTAGACACGTATTAAGCCAGGATTTCGTAGTTCAGTAGCTATGTAGAATTCTCGGGATAAAATATTTCTTGCTTTTATTTAATATTTGTTAATAATGTAATTATACAAACCTTATACTTTTTATAAATTAAAAAATTTAAATAATAGTTTTTAAAAACGACATTGTCTCTAAAATTGCGTAAGATCCGATACTGACTATGTAGTACAAAGTGGTGAAATGTAGGTAAATCAAATGCGATGACAGGCTTGACGAATTTGTAAAGATTTTGTGATTTGAACTACGAAATTTTAAAAAGTATTTGGTTGATACTTAAAATGGCTTTATATTATTGTTGCGTAATAATATGTATGCATATTACTTCAACTTTTATAGTCTAGTTCATGCATATTACTTCAACTTTTATAGTCTGATGATGGTTTAATCAACCGAAAGCTAGCTCGTAAAGATATATTTCTAATGTGAACAATGACAATAAAATATTTCATTATAATTTACACACTAACGGTCATACTTATGACGAAATTATAAACTCGTCAACGATCTTCCAAATTAATAAAATATCATTGTTATAATTAGAATATTAAAGATTTTACTACATATTTTTAATTTTTTTGGCTAAATTATTAAATTTTTGTGAGATATCTCTGTATACTAATGAGTTTCCTTCAGCACCGGAGTGCGTGATTTTATTATACCGGTATTAATTTATTAAGCAAGCCAACATAATGTCATATTATTACTCTAAAATAATATATAATGAAATTTTTTGATGTATTATTGGGATTAAAAGATAAAGATAATTTCTAATTAAAAATGATAACTTTCATAAATGAAATTCTAAAAGGGTTCAAACAGTCAATTGCGAAACACGCTATTAATATCAAATACTGTACGTATTATTGTTACAAGATGAAATTTAAAATAATATGGTTTATTACAATCAATTTAGTTTCTGTTACGATTCAGGTAATATAATAATAACATGGTTTTTTTTGTGTTTGTTTATTTATTTATTTATTGTTTAGATTAATGCTCCAAATAATATTATTTTTTAAGGATACTTCAATTTTTTATAAGGCGGGAGTGTACGAACATTATTTGCCAGCCAATGGATTAATTGAAGATAATATAGAACAATATACAATTGCTATAGAAGATGCCAAAAATCAAGTAAGTTTAAGAAAAAAACCCAAAGTAGGTAGTTATAATTTAGTTTGAAATGATTTTTTTTTATAATAAACCAACCACTTTAGGAGGCCGACCTTTTAATATTCCCGGAAAATGGTTTAATTGGAAATATTAATTATAAAAATCGACAAGAAGTGATAAATAATGCCTCGTATGTGCCCAATCCTGCAGACAATGTTGTACCATGTAATCATACCAACTATTCAAAAATTTCCCAGGTACCTATACATTTAAATTCTGGTCTTTATACAACAAAATAAATGTCTTAATTTATAAAAAAAATTATTCTTTAATTAATTAGGTTGTCCACAAATTTTCATGTCTAGCATATCAACACAGTCTATATATTGTAATAAATTTACCAGAAAAATATGAGTGCAATGATGCAACACAACTTGAATTAAATGACACAAGACAATGTGCCGCTGATAAATTTTATTTGTTCAATACAAATGTTGTGTTTGATCGAAATGGCAAAGTAGTGGCCAGGTTTGTGTGTACAAAAGTATTGAGTTCATAATACATGTTATGTTGTCAATGTATATTTTTTTATTTTAACCCAAAGGTATAGAAAATACAATTTATATGGAGAAATTTTTTATAATACTACATTAACTCCAGAACTTTCGGTATTTATAACCGATTTTAATGAGACATTTGGCTTGTTCACCTGTTTTGATATATTATTCGAGGAGCCTGCTTTAACATTAATTAAAAATAATGTGAAAAATATAATATTTACAACTAGATGGATGTCGGAATTACCGTTCTTAACAGGTTCGTTACGACAATAGCAAAAATGTTTTCCCTTGAAGCATTTTGATAATATTATCTGAATATTAACACGTTGTTGGTCATTGGAACGTGTTAAATTATTTTGGATTTTTTTATTTTTTATTATATTTTAGCTGTGCAAATTCAAGGCAGTTGGGCGTACAGTAATAATGTAACTTTGTTTGCGTCAAATATCAATCGCCCCAACGAAGGCTCATCCGGTTTTGGTATTTATTTGCCACTGCAAAATAAGAATTACTTTTATGTCACCGGAAATGCCGAATCAAATTTACTTATTGTAACAATAGCAAGAAACCATATGTCACCATCCAAAAATAATATATATTTTAAACATTATATTAGTAACTCGATTTCTGTTACATCTAACCAAATACCATTTATCAGTCCAATTGATGTAGATGGTATTAAAACAGTAAATTACACTTTATCCAATGTTGTGTTTAAAAAATTAAATCTGATGGATCCTGTTAGCGAGAACATAATATGTCAACGCGAACTTTGTTGTGAATTTAAATTAAGGTTAATACTTGCTAAAAATTTATCGACGCCAGTAGACCGAAATAAACGAATGTTAAACTACTTTGTTGTAATACAAAATGGACCACGATCCTTTGTGGCTACGGGGACTAGAAAAGCTGGCATTCAGACATGCGCTGTTATTGGTTGTGAAGGAGATTTTTCACAGTGTGGTAAAAAGTATACAAATATACATATTTTCAATACAAGTGAGAAATTAATTTTTAAAAAGATCTAACATCATTTTAGAGTTTTGAAATATGATGATATAATTTGGCCAGTTGAGTTTAAAGAAATTAATATTACAGCAAATTTTCCTCAACGTAATAGTGTTATTCATTTTCCAAATAGTTTAAATTCGTCACTTGTCCCTCTTCCGGCCAGTGATTGGATATGGGAAAGAAAAAATGCAAGTATGCTATTATTTCGGTTAGTTAGACCTCAAAAAGAATTACGTACATTTGGGATATATGGCCGAAATTTCGATATGGATAGTAAAAGTGGTAAGTTTTAATGTATTTTTTTTTATTAGTGATAGTTTTAATTGGTTACAATTTAATAAGAAATTAACTTTTAATAATTATTATACTAAACTTTATATTATTTTAGGTTGCCAGCAAAATAATTTCAGATCAGTTTCGTATTCGAGAAGTGATGAAGTAGCAGTATCAAAGATTATTCTTTCAGTCATAATACTTGCTTCATTTTTTCGAACAGTCTAATAATACTTTCCTAATTTTGATATAATAATATCATCTACTCCATACATACCTATAACGTCGTAGCTTTCATGTTTAGATTTTGATACTTGTAGGGTCGTAACGGGTATAATTCAGTTGCATACTGTTGGTACCTATGTTGGTATTACTTGAAAAATAATTGTAATTAAAATAATAAATAGTGTACACATGAATTTTTTTTAAAATTATATATTTTTTTCAATAAATTAATATACAAAAATACGCAGTATCATTTTATATACACTAATTACATATGTTGATAAGTATTATGTATGTAACTACTATTATTATTTCTTTGGTCAACAAACGAGTTAGGTAAAACGTACCCACATACATATTTATTATTCTATATTTTAATATGTACATATTATGTATAAGACATATTATTATTATTATTTACAATAGTTAAGTCCTATTATAGATTAATAAAAATAGAGAGGAAATATTACATACATTTAAAAAAAAAAAAACAAATTAACACGTTGACGGTTATGAGCGCCGTATGGCGTCAAATGAAACCTGACTAACTGCCACACAATATTGTACCTACCGGGTCACAACAATTCCATATAAAGTGTACATCAATAAGGTACATAGATGTCGCAGTGGTGCGTGCGATGTGCTCTACAATATATTACGTCCTGTGAAGCACATCACACCACTGTTATATCTATTGTACCTAGACAGAGAGCGAGCTACGTTGGTTTATGTACCTTAGAACAATAGTGTATTAGTTGTTAAAATAGTGTATCAGTTGGATGTTCCGTCATAGTGTCTTATGATCGTCAACGTGTTAATTGTGGCTGAAGACAGGTGATGATTTCAAAATATGTAGTATTATTTATTTACATAGTTTTTACTTTTTTTAATATTATATTTCAGTAAATATATGCATAGGCCAAATCAACTAAAAATGATCTGACGTTAAGTTACTATAAAAATAAAAAAAAAAGGGAAAAGAGACAGAAAACTAAGTCGTATAATTTTGCTTCATTTGTTGAATTTGTCTGATGACGTCATTCGTCAGATCATTTTTAATTGGTTTTTTGTAAGATATATGAAAAAATATAATTATGTACATATCATGGCAACAATTTTTATTTGACTAGCATTCCATTTCATCTTATAAATTAATTAATAAATGCAAATTTTAAATGGTTATTGTATATATGCGAATGTGATTCTATTTAGAATAAGGTGGGTGATGGATGGGGAGAACTGATAATGAAAACAGTAAATTGTATAAAATATTGTAAATTATCATAATGTCATACGTATTATTTTCAAACAGAAAAAGTAAAACTGACGACTAACGTTTGACTAACCATTAAATAATTACAGTAAGAAGATTTGACATATAAGTATTATGGGCGCAAGCTAAAAAGAACTTTTTTATCTACATCTGTATTTATCTTTGTCTATCATATTAATAAATAGAAGTTTACTCACTCACTCTTATAAAAACATAATTACTTGGTTTCGTTGGTAACTATGGAAATAATACAATTTGTGTTCCCCTCACCTCAGTTTCTGGAGGTCTTTTGAGCTTGCACCCATTATACATATAGGGCCGTGTTCGATTCATCGTATAAAAAATTCCCGCGGATGTGCACCATTAAACCGCGTAACCACATACTAACTATCATATTTGGAAGCTAGTAGACCTTACACATTTTAATTTGTGCTAATATGTTCGCGTGGTTTAGTAATGCACATGCGCAAGCAAATACATAAAATTTTTTTATACCACGAATCGAACACAGCCCCGGTAAGTTATTTGAGAGTTTCCATTTTTATTACAACTAAAATATCCATTTAATCAGACAGTTGTAGATACCGGTGGGGACAATCGATTGCTATAGCCAGGAGCTTCATAGCTTCTTTAGTTTTCGAGCTGTGATGCAAACTTATACTTTTTTAAATGGGAATCTATGTTTAAAAGTTTTTTTAAAAATGTTACTACAAAAAAATTTTAACCAATAAACGTGGATGAGAGACATCTATATTTTATAGATAAACTACCTGTTTTGATATTTGTTAATTGATGGTTCGTTTATTCGATAAAGAAAATAAAACTTTCGATTGAATCTAGCCCATACAGATATGTACGTATCTATTTGTCGCAAAATTAATACACTTAAGAAAAATTTTAAAAAGAAACTTGAGAAAATTTTTTTCTTCCATTTGTTTTTTTTTTTTTTTTTTTTTTTTTTTTTTTTTTTTTTATAAATGTACTGGATTAGTTTTGTCAACCAATTAACACACAAAATATGGTCCCATTTTAAAAATATATAAGTTTGTATCATAGCTCGAAAATTGTGGGAGCTACAAAGCTCCCCTAATATCGATTAAATCAATAGTTTAGCCGTAATAAAATTCTAAAAAAGCTCACCTATATTATGTACATATTAGTTTTTGATTGATATGAATTATGCATGAAAGATGCATTCAAAAATCAGAAATATATGTATATGTCAGAGGAATGAAATGAATTAAATCAGACTGTATGTATCATTCATATATGTATATACATATATATATATATATATATATATATATATATATATATATATATACATATATATATATATATATATATATATATATATATATATATATATATATATATATATATATATATATATATATATATATATATATATATATATATATGTATACATTATGTTAGCTGTCATCTGCACTATCATCTGTAGCAGTTGTTGAAACTTGTGTACTTGGTGTACTATTCTGACTTGAGAATGAGCTTCGACTTTCAACATTTAAAGTGCAATCGGGAACTGTCATGAAATTGCATGTTTTTTTTGTCACGTTCCAGATTTTCGTTTTATCACAAACTCGTTTTAAAATACTTTTACATTCGTCCACATTTTCGACGATGGCAATTTCACTACTATCACTATTATTATTAACATTATTAACCGTTAAAAATGGCGTTAACGCGCCATTCTCTTTCACATTCAAATGATTATTAATGTTTTTAAAGTTTGAATTTCGACGAAATAGTGAAGAAGAAGGATTTTTTAATTTCTGTAAGTCCGCATCCAATTTCGATGGACGAAACAGTTTACGAATTTCACGTTTGATACGACGGCTGCGATACGCGAACAAAAATGGTGAAATAACACACGAGAACACCAAATGAACTAATGAGATTGAGTCAAATATTGACAATGTTGTTGAGTGGGCCATTGTTAGATGTAAAAGTAACGCCACTCCATAGGGAATGTAACAGACTAATACCATCACAATAACGATAATACTAATTTTAGCGGCACGCGTCTCTTCTCGATAACGAAACATGGATGCGTTTGATATACGACATCTTAATGCATTCATAAAACTATGAGTCGATTTTAAACTGCCGGCTCGTGGTTTCGGCGTCCCGATCGGTGTCACGGACATTGAATCAGATGTTGTTGATTTTCGGCGATAATAATCACCGAATATTGAAAGTTTACGCACATTTTCAAAAAAGTTTGGTGCTTTGTTTATGTAAATCACAGGAACTGACACTTTTATTTTAACATTTTCCACACTAGGTGATTTTTGTAATGGTTTCACTGCAACAGTATCTTCGTCTTCCAACGTATTGAACAGAGGCACTGAGTGGACTTTTTTGATTTCTTTATTTTCACTATTACTAATGGTTGTCCAATCTTCAATATTCATTTCCGGTGATGATGGAGTTTCATTTAATGTTTCCAAAGAGTGTTTATACGAATAATTACTTTCATCTAGTTTTAATGTTAAACCATCTTCAGTTATATCACTTTTTGACTCGTCGTCAATCACTTGGACGGGTGTATAAGATTCGACATTGATCGTTATCGAACCGGAGTTTGTATGCCGCATTCGTTCGCTGTTCTTGTGCGCTGCTGAATATATACTTAAATATATAACACAAATGGCTATAAACGGTATTAAAATTACTAATAAAAAATATACCACGGTATATATAATTCGTATATATTCATTATAATTCCATGTTGTATTTGAAACATTTGACCGTTTACAGAAATTCCAGAGGCTGTCATGTTTATTTGGTGTGACGGCGCCCAAGATGCCGAATACGATGGATGCTAACCATGACGCCGCTATCAGAATTATCGATTTATATTGATCGATACGTGTATGATAGCGTAACGGGTGCACAACGGCAAAATACTGATCAATGGCGATTAAAAGAATACTTAAAATTGAAGCGGTGCACACGAAATGTGTGAAACCCTCGGCAAAATAACATAGCGGTGTAGCATTGGTTACGTTAACTAATACCACTGGTACTATTGAACTTGTTGTTGTATTTTGTTTTGGTTGTGTTGTGTTGACATATTTTGTACTTTGTTGTATAAAGTCAGTTGTAACGATAGTAGCAGTTGTATTAGCAGCCCTAACAGAAGTGTCCCCAACCGCTCGACCCTCTGTCTGTATGAACGCGGTAGCAGTAGCAGTGGTAGCAGTTGCAGTGGTATAATTTATGAATGGTGGTGTGAATGCCGTGGACATGGACGTATTTGCCGTATTTGCTGATGATGACGATGATGTTAAGATAATATTAGTACGTTTTGTAATTTCATCCGCCAGTAAAAGTGGTATTAGGACTGTACTTGAAATCAGGTTCGTCACTAACAAATTTATGACAAATCTGAAACAAATTAAAAGTTTTATTAATTACAGAATCAAAATATTTCCTTCCAACTGAGACCAATAATTAAAAATTGAAAAGTCACTGTTAATAATTATTCGTTTTTCTTATAAGATTATTTATTATTCTGTTTTAGAAGACATGGTGCTATACAAAGAATACCGAACCAAACCACATAAATACAAAATTGTGCGATTCGTCGGGAGCCGTTTGTTGACCTGTCAGAGCTTTGGTGACCAGTCGTTTACAAGCTGTGCAAAAATAAAAAGTATAGGTACATTAAGTATCTATATGTATATGTATTTACTTATAAAATGCAATGTGTCACAATCACAATTTATTGTAATTATAAGAAGATATATGGACAGTGGACACGTGATACAAAAATATCTGTCTAATAATTTAAAAAAAAAGCTGTATGCAGTTAAACATAGGTACATATGTATTTTTATTAATAAACATGTGCATTGTTTTTAAGTGATTGCAAAAATTTTAATATAAAATTCACACGTGATTGCGAACATCTAAAATTAAAATTTATTAATAAAAATACACACACATAATAAACATAAATATAAATACACATCTTAATAAATACAATCAAAGCAACACAAGCATTAATATTTATTATAATTATGTATATTGATTTATATATGGTGCGGCTCAGCAAAGTATTTCCAATCCAATTTAATGCAATGAATAAAGAACAACTACCCATAACCTACCCTAAAGTTAAATAATAACAAGAAAATAAGCAACTGCATATAGGCATGTGTTGCTATTCCACTGTAGTAATAAAATAGGCTAACTTCAAAAATGCATCACTGCTTGCATGAGGCATAGTTAAAAGTTCAAAAACGCATCATACGCATCACAACGAAAAATCAAAAGTTCATTTTTGCATTTGATGCGTTAAAACAATGCATCAAGAAATTTGGTGATGCGTGTCCAAGATGCATGTCATGTGTATGATGTAGAATTATAACTACTTGTCATATTATGTAGGTATTAACACCAACAGGAATAATTCCGAAAAAAAATTGTTGAAAAAGATTTAGCAAATAATTTCAATATTTTCAATTTCAAGTAAGTTCAAGTTGAAATTCAAAGATAATATACCTATACAAGGACTGTATTGCTATATTATCTATAGTCTACTTGTAGCCAAATCAGAGGCTAAATGATGCCAATATCCCGTTCAAAAACATCTAATGTGCATCAAATTTCAAGAAAGCATCAGCAGCGCATCATGTAGTATTAGACGCATCAGAAAAGTCGTGATGCTGCATCGATGCGGTAAACTTTACATTTTTGAAGTTACCCATATATTTTTACCTAATATTATTCAACGCACTACTTTCTTATTACTCTTATCAGCTCTTTGTTTGTTGCATAGAACCTGGATCTTTAATGTTTTGATGGATCAAACGGTATGTATAATGAAGAAATCGAAGCAATGGATCGCGTATCGCGAATAGCGCGAATAGTATGTACAATATGCATACTTACATAACTTACATAAGAATTAGGGATACATACATATTATATTATGTAGTACAATGGGTACAATGTAACGTAAAAGCCCCCATTATGGAACGGTATCTAATACTGGAACAGTTTTGACATTTACATATTTATTTCTTTAATTAAGTAAGGAAACATTAAATACGAGGTGAATTTAAATTGAAAAACAATCATTCTATTAATAATAATTTTTGTTATCAGACGTTTCTTTCAGAAATAACTTCATTAATATGTAAATGTCAAAACTGTTCCAGTATTAGATACCGTTCCATAATGGAGGCTTTTACGTTATCTGGTTTTTAAAATTCGACGTACACAATAAAATTATAATTTTATTAAAATTATAATTTTGGAATGAATTATGTATTAAAATCATAATGCACAAATCTATTTATTATCATTATTAATACATATTAATTATTATGTAATAAACAAAATGATTCAAATTTCGGAACGACCAAAGTAGCGTAATTAAGACGTTTTTTATGTTATAAAAGAAAAAAAGTTTTAATCAGCGATGCCGCGGTCAATAGTCGCTTATCAATCGTAACAGTGCACAATAATATTATAAAATAATGTTATTCAAAAATAAAAAGGTAGGTATCTACATAATATAAAGGAAAATATAAAAAATGTCTAAGGTAACGGGCCTAGTTTCTGACCTTTTAAGAGTGATGGCTGAGGTTAAATGACAGTAATAAATATAAGTTTCAACTTAAGAGACAATTAATAATTTTATCAACTAGTTTATGGCTTTCAAAATAAAGTCATACAAGTAAAATAATTATTTGAATTGAATTAATAATTTAAATTAATGTTTTAAAAATTGACAAAAAGGACCCAGTTTCTGACCTTCAAAATTTCTCATGTGACAGTTTCTGACCCTGACAGTGGCCTAGTTTCTGATTCTTAAATTTAAAAATACAGTTTTTTAAAATTTAATTTATAAATAATTTTTTATTGATAAAAATGAATGTTTAATGTTATATACGTTATGAAAAATAACAAAAACTAATCGAAGATAACTATAAATAACAAAATAACTAACAAAAACTGGTTAGAATTTAACTGGGCCATACCACTTTAGAAGTGAGCCTAGTAATTGACCCTCATATTTCAATAATAAAAATCATTCTAAGGTATTTTATAAATATTTTAAAATAAATTTTAAACAAATATTAACCTGCTCATATATTTTTAATTAAGTTTTCATACTTACATGATGAATATTGCACAGATCAAAATGAGTACTTTATAACATAAACTGTTAAGAAACTACCAAAAAAATAGTGTTTACACACATTTTAAACTTAAAAATTTTTTTTTATTTAGTTAATATATTCTAAACTTTTTAAATTGCTGTTCATTAGACACAGAATAGATTACTTTAAATTAAGAATTTATTTTTTTTCTTATTTAAAATATAGTTTTTGTATTAATTTATAACAAAGTTGAAAAGTTCAGAAACTGGGCCAGGGTCAATTACCGGGTCTTTTACCTTATAGTATTAGATTTAATTGTTACTCACCGATTTGAAACGGTGCGTAGACCCGGACGTCGTATAAATATAAAAATAACCAACACGTTAGCAACAATGGCAACGCAACTGGCAATTGTAAGAGCTGATTCAATAAACCAGCCACTTGAATTAATTACTGTAGTCGCCATGGAATTTACCATAAATGCTGTTTTAGGACACCAATCTATGTTTGTTCAAGAAATCATTGACCAATACAATAACATTTCGATAATAATCAGATGATGGTGTAATAATTGAATCTGAGTGCTGTTGCTGATAGTATCTAACATTATTCTGTTTATAGAATTATTGATAAAACAGAATTCAGATACACACTGAGCACTGACACCTGTAACAAACCATAAAAACAGCATTAGTAAATTGTTGGCAATTAGCAATAGTCTGATGTCACATGTACATGTACATAGATATAGATATAGATAGGGGCAGTTTGTTATCAAAAGATGTGTGTATATGGACGTGGGGGGCTTTTCATTCATGCAAAAATGAGTTTAAAATATTATTATAGGTGTACAATCAATTCAAAATACACAATTTCAGTCATTGTCTGTGAAACTTGATAAATTAAATTTCTGGAGGTTAATAACACGGTATGGTGTTCTATGACAGTATGTATGTATATTTTGTTGCTTTGTTCTCAATAACAGATAATTATGTACACATAAATATTGCTAATAAATAAACAGTGCTAAAAAGAGACAATTTGCATTAGAAAAAAGAACAACGGATCCGCCGCTGATGTTAATGACGGATGATTCATATTCGTATATGTATAAATTTATTAAATGATGCCAGTGATCTCCAAGGTGGTGTGGGTTTGTAATTTATTTCTTTTTATAACTTTCTAAGTAAAACCTTTATACATATTAAAACTCAAGTATTCCCCTTAAGCAGCTTCCACATTCTCGCCGAGGTTGGACGAGTCGAGAATGTAGAGGGTCATTTCGTTGTGCTTCGCGGTTGGTGTTTCAATGCTATTCTTATGCCTCGGCCAACCTCGCGAGGAACTACTTCGTCCAACTTCGGCGAGAATGTGGAAGCTCTTTTATACATAATTATTATAAATTATAAAATTTAGAATTGAAGACGCGTGTGGATGAAGGTGTTATGTAATATTTTTTTTTTTTTAAATTAATTTTAATTATGCAAAGAAATGTTTGAAACTGTCTGAAACATTTTTTTTTAACAAACAATAAAAATACTGATTAAAAATTACAGTAAGTAAATGAAATGCCTGTATTATTAGTTCATAATTTATAAACTAATCCAAAAGTATTAGCAAAGTTAAAAAAAATTCGCCAAGTGCGTGTTAAACACACATTAAGTAACGATTGCGTAGTCAATAGTTGGAATTTTTCACAATTCTGGGATAAAATATTTATTGCTTTTGTTTAATGTTAAAATTAACCTTTAATTTGTTAATCATATGATTATTTGATATAATTTTTGTATGAATTAAAGAAAAAAATCAATAACAGTTTTTAAAAAACGATACTGTCTGTTAAATTGCGTAAGGATCTACATTGATTACTTAAAAGGGTTAAAGTGGTTAAGTGTGAGTAGATCACCTAATGTGATGAGTGATTACAGACATAACGAATTTATAACGAGTTCGTTGTTGTACTACGAACCTAAAAATTAAATAGGGAATTTATACGTACTAGAAAAATTAAAAACAAGCTTCCTTTAGAATAAACTGCTTGTATTACATCTGAAACAAAAAGAAAAATATGTAAATATTAAAATAATAATATTATTATTATTAGGTATTATAGAAATTTCAGTAGATATGTAAAAGACTAAAACTGAATTTTGTAACTTTTAAAAAAGAGAAAAATTTTTATATAACTACCTAACTATTTTTTTTAAGTTTCAACACTGAATATTTTTTTTAATAATAATTAATAATTATACCTAGGTATAACCTTTTATTTTGTTTTATATAATAAAGTAGAAATTTGTAAAACTTAATGGAATTTAATAATTAAAGAAAAATTCTCTTATGTTTATTTATAGGATATTATGTACAAAAAAATTTACGAAACTGATGTTGTCTTTTTTTAATTACAATAAAAAAGTAATATTTCTAAGAAACGTAATTTCTTTTTGGCAATTTTGTTTGTATAATTTTTCAAGCATTTTATTACTATTTAAAACGATAGGGTTGCTTAATTAAATTACGTACATACATAATTATTTTCGTTTACTTTTGACGTTTAAAATAAAGGAAAATAAAAAGAATAATTCATTTACAGTCAAGTTTGATTTATTATTTGAAAATACATAGGTACGTACTTATTATACAATCGAAACAGCCAGTAAGTCAATGGCAATGGTAAATATTATTATTGTTATTAAACTTATTACATTTCGCATTTCTATATTTTGATATTACCAAGTTGTCTTAATAGGGAGTTTTGTATTCAAATTTTATTGCTTCATATTATATTTGGCAATTAGCCATTCGGAAGAAAGTGTAATCTGGCTCCATGTACTAATGAATAATGATGCAAACAAATCAAAGAAAATGCATTAGCAAATAAATGGTTTAGCAGACGACGCGACTGCACTGACGGCGATCATCTAAAAGTTTCTTACTACCAGCCCTACCAGCCCTGGTCAGCAGCTTCACGAAACTAGTCTGTCAATATGCGTTTGTGTTGTACATATGTACATAAATATGTATCTTTTAAACAGCTAAGCTCTCAATCACATGGAATGCTAATTGTATATTGTAAGTATACAGAGGCGGCGCAAGACTAAAATGGAGAAAGTAGGCAAGATAATTTTTGGCGAGGCACTATTCTACGATTTTCTTTTTTCTCTTTGAAATTTTTCCCTCAAAAATTAGGCGACGAGCAAAAAGAACAAACTTTAATTACTTTTGCGAGATCCCCTTGTCCTCTGTAAATTAAGTAACGAGCAAAAAGAAAAAAAACTCAGCAACCGAGAACAACCTCAGTCAAGTTCTACCAGTTTTCTTACACCTGCGAGGTGTCCCTCCGCGAGCCCTCCAAATACTATAGGCGGTCGTCCACTTCACCCACCCTTTGCGTCACCTCTGTAAGTATAATAATATAATTATGTAATACATAGCACCAAAAAATAATACCAATAATGGTAATATACCTACGATAGCCATTAGTCAGTACGGTCAGTACTCAGTATCGACGTATCGACACTCATCTAAATTTAATATCTAACTTGATTGCATCTTCTTTTGACGTATAGATAACTATAAAAGCTGAGACAAACAATACGTATACGTCAAATCAACTAGAAATGGTCTGACGTCGTTAACAAATGAAACAAAATTAAGACGTACGATCTTAAGTTACTATAGTTATCCTAATATAAAAATACATAACAAAAAGGAAAAGAAACGGAAAAAAATTCGTCAAGTGCGTGTTTTTGACACGCACTAAGTAATGTCACCTCAGTGAAAGTGTTAATTTATGATTTTTTGGCTCATTTTTTAAGTACAGTGAGAGTACAGCCCTCTTGCGTTTATTCAATATGCATCTACAACTCTACAGCCCTCTTGCGTTTATTCAATATGCATGTACAACTCTATAATAATGTTTCCTCCACTATGATCACACAACGATATTAATATGTCATCCTTCGATGACATAACTAGGTATGTACGTCTGATTTTGCTTTATTTGTGGCACTTGTTCGATGACGTCAAATTAATTTAAGTTGATTTGACCTATAACTACTTTGAGTTTTATTATAAGTAAATTGAAATTTATGTTGTTTTTACTAAATTATGTAAAAGAATTTGTAAAAAAGTCACAAATTATGATTAAAATGATCAATGATTATATATATTATATACATACTTATACCTAATTTACATAATATATTTATAAATTATAAATAATGAACAGAAAATATAGAAAAATAAAATAAACTCACTTTTGATAAACATAAGTTTATACTCATCGTCCGATCATTCATTGTTTACATGTAAACAAGTTAATTGCCTTTTTTTAATTGTTGTGAAAGAATCAAATTTCACTAAAAGTCCTATACATATTGACAATGTTACGTGATAATTTTTTTCAATATCTAATACTTTATTTTAGTAATAAATTTATTACAACTGAAAACGAACGGATTAAATTACTTTATTACAGCTGACTGTAATCTTGTGATTGTCGTTTTAAAAATTACACTGAAGTTCAGTGTCAGGGTAGCATTGTATTTATATTTTCCACTTCTACCTACCTACATATATGTATGACTTATTAAATGATTAATTACTGATTAGTCCATTTATATTATACATACATAAAGTATTTAATACATACTTACATAATATAGATGAGATGTCTACATTAATTTATAACACAATATTATACAAAATAATATAAAATACGAAAATCGAAAAATACATAATACATACATAGGTATTTATTTGTAGAATGCAACAAAAGTACCAAAAGTAATTAATTACCTATACCTACAGTTACATTACAAAAGGTTTCGTTAGGTGCTTTTTTCAAATAGGTAGTTTCATTGAAAAAAAGTAGACAATTTAATTAACAATACAAGGATGTAAGTACTTATTTGTAAGTACATATAGTCAAGTAGCACTGAATAGAAAATATTTAATATTACTTGGAAAAAGTTCCAATTGAATTTTGATTTTGATCAACACGAACCTGTGTGTTTTGCCTATCTTTCTTTCATTTCTTATTTGGTATTTCTTATATGGTTCCGAAAACTAGGACTTTCTAGTTTTCGGAACCATAATCGGTAAAATTTTTTCAATTTCAAAATATTAAAAAATAATAATTTTTGCAAAATTAAAAAAAAAAATATATTAAGAGCGTTACCAATTATTAGGTGAAGAATAGAGTTAATCGAGTCAACTGTTAGCGCTCCTAACACGTTAAGAATTATGACGAAATGATCAACTGGTATATACGTTGTTTTGACAACTAGTATACTTTATATGGAATTGTTGACGCAGTACAGCGTTATGTCACAGTTAGTCAGATTACATTTGACATCTTACAACGGCAATGACGGTGGGTGAATCGGTAACGCACAAAATAGACGAATATTATTTCATTTACTGTACTTTACACAAACGATATTAATATACCTAATGTATGCATACGAGTACATATGTAATTATATAAAATATCTACTAGCTATAATATGTAGGTAAATTTCCTGTAGAATAAAATTATTATTAATAATTTTATTACAATAGAAATAATAAAATAAAACATCAAAATAAAATTATCACTTTGTCTAATGAATTTTATGAAAATAAATTAATGCTCGAATCGATTATGAAATTATTCATTAACAATTAACAAAACTGATTAAAATTTATGAAAAATTTTATTCGTTAATTATTTTATTTTTATGATTTATTTTGTCGTGTTGCTCATATAATTCTTAATTATGGAAAATGTGACTTTTATTTTATTCAACACATGTGTAGTACATGTGCCATGTGCGTACAGGAAAAAATTATTAAACATTGATTTTATTTTATATAGTTACATACATAAGTAATATACATGTGTATAATTCAAGTTAATGTTTCATGTACACAATTAGTTTATTATTAGGTACCTATTATTGCAAAGAAAAAAAGTTATATTAATTTAATAAAATAATCAATCAATTAAACAGCTACAATTTTAATGCAACTTCTTCAATCAATGCATAAAACAATACAATTTATTATCAAGTTAAAGATTATTTTTTGATAAAAATATGCACATAATAATAACAATAATAAACTGTAAAAGATGTTTGTATAGTTTAATTACAATATTTACACTATTATCTTCATCAGCATCGCATCACTCATTGTCATACACTCGTATACGATTATACATATAGGTCAAATCAACTGAAAATGGTTTGGCGCCATTAAAAAAAAAATTAAGATAAAATTAAATGTATAATTTTAAATCGTCATAGACTACTCTAATAATATAAAAATCCATGGAAAAAATGGAAAAAAGAACACTATGTAGGTGCGTCTGATTTTGTTTCATTTGTTGCATTTGATTGATGACGTCAGACCATTTTAGTTGATTTGTATGTAAGTATGTATGTGATGTTCTTTGTTCATTTGCATTAATCTGTAATTAATATGTATCTGTTATTGAATCCGTAATGGTTTTATGCGTTTTATGTATATCCTTTCCTTTCATATGTTATTCTGTGTTTTATATACACATATTACATAATTATTAATATTATTATGTACGTCTACGTATTACATAATATCAATGTATGTACATAATATATTTTTTCATTTTGTTTGAGATAAGATGAAACATGATTCACCTACAACTACCCTATGTATGTATGTATGATATGTGCAGTATCTTATAGACATAGTCATAGAATAAGTACATAATAATTAATAAATTAACAAAATATGTACCGTAGCTCGGGATGAATAGGCACGAATTCAGGCTTCACACCGTATTTTTTTGTATTTATTTTATGAGTACCTAATCTTTGATATATTAAAAATGTATACGAGGATGGTCACTTTATCACAGTATCCAAAAAATTTTGAAAATATCGGTGGTTTTTGAAAAAATAACAAAAATTTTATAATTTCTTCTCTATGAAAAATTGGGGTCAAAAGAGACGATAAAAGGGACAACCCATAGGGCCGACCAAAATTGAAATTTAAATATAACATAATTTCGAATTTTTTGTATTTGTACATTCAAACAAGAAATAATAATTGATGATTTTCTGTAGAAATAAACGTAGAATCTAAAATAAAGTTTATAAAGCATAGAAATGTTATGATGTATAAAAACAACTAAGAGTCTTGCAGTCTTCTTTTACCAGATATGTTCCAAAATAATTAAATTTTTGGATTAAACAACAATTTATTCATAAGAACACCGAAATAAATAATTTTAAGATAAAATTTTAAGGAACAAAAAATAGCACTGTTTGAAGACGTCAATCTAAACTCAATTTTTAATATTTTTTATTCAACTTCAAGCTTAGTCACTATTATTACCCGAAAGAATAATGATTATACTATAATTTAAGTAAGACATATTATGTTCGCATTTACATTTAGTATTTTTAAATTATGTTCATGAATCATATTTTTCGTTTCGTCCCTATTCACCCGCCTGTCCGGATTCATCCCACCCTACGGTATTTTACTTCGATAAAATTAATACGTACATATAATTATGCCTATTATGGTACATATGCATATCTGTAGATGGAATATGAACTGATAATTGATAAATCTAGAACAATAATTAATTAATACATTATTTTATATGTATGGTATAGAAATAGATACATAATATGTAATAATATGTCTGTAGTACAACAGTTATATGTACATACATATATTATCAGGGCCGTGGAGAGAAATGGCGGGCCCCAAGAAAACAGCACATTTCTTAAAAATTTCTCCCCAAAAAATAAATGATGGGTAAAAAAAAGCTGATTTTACTTTTTCTCAAACCCCAATTGACCGCTACGGGCCCCCTCCTCTTCCAGCCCGGGCCGCAGGGCTGCAACCCCGGCTACCCCACCCTCTCGTCGGGCCTGTATATTATGTATGAATGTATGTACGTAAGAATGTATACAGCTGCACAGAGTAGTATACAGGATATACCAGTATATAGTATGTGTATAATATTATGTATGTAGGGTAGTTTTCTTTTTCTTTTGTACACTCTTCTTCATATTTATAAAATTAGCCAACCTCATTAGAGCCCATGTAAGATTTTTCTCATACACTTCACACACACACACACACACATAATACTATGTTGAAAACACGTAAAACTACAACCGTAAAAACACTTAATAAATCAATAAAATAAGTAAGAATAAAGGACGAAAATATTTCTCGTTATCTCGGGAAGAGATAGCTAGACTACCGAAAGAAAAATAGATACAAATCTCGGAGTTGATCTATTCTGTTTCATTCAATTAAAGCGGCCACGTTCAACAACATTGTTTTAAGCATCAAAAAATTATTTTTACAAACTGATAGTTCAGACTGGTCCAAATAACAGCCATTATACCATTATGTGACATTATACCATTATGTGACAAAATATGTATACCTACAGAACAATATAAATTAGTAATAACAGATAAAAATAATTTTATATAATAAAACAACTTTTTTTATCGATGTAAAATATTCACATACTTAGGTAGATACGCACTTTAAAAAAATTTACCTTAACTTAATTAATTGTTGAAAAAATAATAAACAAATGATCACTTGATTAAAAGAATTATATTATCACAATTAGGTATAGCACATTCACTGAAATATTTTTTTTTTTTTAATTGTTGAAATCACTGCACATTTTATATTTACAAGAACAATAAAATTGTTACTATTAATTAAATAATTAGCAATTACTTTATTATGTACATATTTGTATTAAAAAAAAACTCATATTTGAAATTTGAACTGTGAAATGTCATAATTTAATGATGATGCAAACTTTTTGTGTATTTACATATTATATTACTAGTACGGTGCAGTTATTCAAAAAAACGGTCTAACCTCAACATCCAAAGTAACAGTTTCACCCCAACTCCAAATTGTTCTATACAGTCCACATATTGTTTGGCAAAAAGTTACACCATTTTGAGCGTCGGGTTTTAGGGGGAGGGGGGTAGAAGTAGGCAAATTAACGGATTTCATCAGTTTTTTTTAAATATTTCGGAAACTATGGGGTTTAGCGTAAAAAGTGTCAATACAAAAATAATCTACATTAAATTGCGAACAAAAATGGTTCTGTGCATAAACTTGCTAAAGTGAACGGTTTCAGAGTTACGGAGGGTGTAAAAGTAGCAATTTTTAGTATCCTCCTCTCTCGCAAACCCGACGCTCAAAATGGTGTAACTTTTTACCAAACCATATGTGGACAGTATAGAACAATTTGGAGTTGGAGTGGAACTGTTACTTTGGATGTTGAGGTTTGGGTCTAAATGCACCGTACTATACCAAGTATTTGTATGTACATATATGTGTATAGTATACATTGTATAGATTGAAATGAATGAACGCGAGGCGTTAATTAAATATTATGTATGTAATCAATCAAAATTTCATTGGTACATAGTACACTGTACGTGTAATTACAATTACTAATTACATGAATTTTATTACTTACTTATGATCTTATGAAGTTGTGACAGTATATTGTCGTCGTATAGATAGTCGTCTGTGATGTCTACACTCTACAGCGTCTACGGCGTTGTTCACAAAATACGATATTATTAATTTTATTAAATTATTATGTACCATTATCAGAAAATTCAGAAAACTGATTAGTGATTATAAATTAATCAATAATTAACTTGCAACTATGTTTATGTACAAAATAAAACTTTTATCAACATTTAAAAAAAAAAAAAATAGGACTAATTCATAGGGCAATATTGGATTTTTTTTTTAAAAGTTCTTATAAAAACCAATTTATCTAATAATATTATGTGCTATCTGTATAATTAAATATTAGTTGTGTAGTTGCTTGAACAATAACCAAATTACTTTTGTACAAATCATCGGAATTCTTTTCGTTTCTAAAATATGTGTGTTAGATAACTTGAACTGAAAAAACAGGTCCTTTGTGTTGCCATTATCAAAAAAGGTTAGGTTAGGTTAGTTAGGAACTAGTGTCAGTATTTACATATATATGTATTTGTCGTGTCCGTATTTTCACCATTTGTTATTTTATTACATCCACAATTCTCTACAGAATGCGAATATGTATTATCTTGTGAAAGTTTCCTTTCTTTGTTTTGTTAAGTTTATCTAAATATATGTAGCTGTCTGTGTTACATATTTCCATTTCCCCTCCAAGCACGCAACATTAACTACATTACATTTTCAAAATGAAAAAGAAAAATTCTTTTAATTAGTTAATGAACCAGTTTATTTTGCAACAATATTAATATGTACATAGTTATTTACAAGTACATTTATGTAGTACTCACACAAATGACATCATTATAAATAGTAATTAAATATTTATTATGTTATGTTATCCGTTTGTTTGTATGGTAACGTTCAAAATTTTACACACTGTTCTTATAAGTAATTTTCAATATTTTTACTAAAATATTCGGTTGTATGTATGTAAGTATAACAGTAGCATATTGTATTAATCTACACTTTGTTTTTGATCCCAACAGATGATGAAAACAATAATTGTTATTCATAATTATATTTACTTTTGGTAAATTCTGGTGATTTTCTGCAGCGACTGCGTCATTCACTATTGCGGATAATCAGGAATTTACTGTGTACGTATGCATATATTTTTTGTATACAGTACTAGAAGTGTGACACAGCAAACTTTCACTCTCATTTATTTTTTTTTTAAATTATGTACTTAGTATGTTATGTATACACACTGCACCGAATTATGTAGACATAAATACATAATTGCCTACATGTGTCTGTACTTTGTTTTAATTCTGTTCTAATTTCTTTTATGATTATTCAATCCATTTAATAGATACATAAATTTATTTATTTACATATTTTTTTTTTTTTTAAAGCATGTGAAGCATGTGCAACATGTTCCATGTATGTATTTATGTTTTACGTATTATACATAAGGTAAAAGACCCGGTAATTGACCCTGGCCCAGTTTCTGAACTTTTCAACTTTGTTATAAATTAATAAAAAAACTATATTTTAAATAAGAAAAAAAATAAATTCTTAATTTAAAGTAATCTATTCTGTGTCTAATGAACAGCAATTTAAAAAGTTTAGAATATATTAACTAAATAAAAAAAAATTTTTAAGTTTAAAATGTGTGTAAACACTATTTTTTTGGTAGTTTCTTAACAGTTTATGTTACAAAGTACTCATTTTGATTTGTGCAATATTCATCATGTAAGTATGAAAACTTAATTAAAAATATATGAGCAGGTTAATATTTGTTTAAAATTTATTTTAAAATATTTATAAAATACCTTAGAATGATTTTTATTATTGAAATATAAGGGTCAATTACTAGGCTCACTTCTAAAGTGGTATGGCCCAGTTAAATTCTAACCAGTTTTTGTTAGTTATTTTGTTATTTATAGTTATCTTCGATTAGTTTTTGTTATTTTTCATAACGTATTACATTAAACATTCATTTTTATCAATAAAAAATTATTTATAAATTAAATTTTAAAAAACTGTATTTTTAAATTTAAGAATCAGAAACTAGGCCACTGTCAGGGTCAGAAACTGTCACATGAGAAATTTTGAAGGTCAGAAACTGGGTCCTTTTTGTCAATTTTTAAAACATTAATTTAAATTATTAATTCAATTCAAATAATTATTTTACTTGAATGGCTTTATTTTGAAAGCCATAAACTAGTTGATAAAATTATTAATTGTCTCTTAAGTTGAAACTTATATTTATTACTGTCGTTTAACCTCAGCCGTCACTCTTAAAAGGTCAGAAACTAGGCCCGTTACCTTACATATATTATGACTGTACTGTACTCTATGTACGGTGTGTACTACGTACATGCGTAAATTGCAAATACATAATTATGTATGTATGTAATTATGAAGTCTAATTAGTTATTCTAATTGCTATTTTTTTTTCCCCTTCATTTCTTCATTTTATACACAAAAAACTCGTCAACGATTTCGTAACTAATAGAGGATACCTGATCGGACAAAAATTACTTTGTTTTATTTTAACCTTTAAATAATAGTCACTAATGCAACTGATCTAAAAAAATCAAAAAATTAAAAAATAAAATTCTTAAGAAACGTACATAATTATGTCGGTCGTTAATGTCTATTTGTATTCAAATTGGGAGCAATAACCCATACAAATGTTTATAATTTTGTATATACATAATATGTACCACACAATAATACAATATATAGTATTGTATTAATGCTATGATTTTTTTTTAAAATATTCATGGCTGTTTAAGTGCAAGATTTGTCTTTGCAAGTCTTTCGTAAGTATTTAACAACGAAATCAAACATCAGATACACCAATAAAATCGAATTTGTAATGGGAATGTAAAATAGATTATTTTTGTAATACTGTTTTTATAATGTTATGTAATAAAACAATTTTTTTTAATAATTTACCTGGATATTTATATAAAAAAAGAAAAAAACGTATGCTTTCGGTTTTACATAACAAACAGATTTAGCCATTTAAAAAAATTTTTTTTTTAATTAATATTACTTCTTAAAAACTCACGGCACCACTAACTAACGATTAAATTTATAGTCATCCTCAATTCCTCCTTTTAACAAACATTATTTTCTCAGAATTTAAAATTTTTCTTATTGTTAACTGCATGCATATTACTTTCACCATGCAATGTTACAACTAACAAAAAGAAAATTTTGTAAAAATATAACAAAAAAAAAAAAAAATTATTGTAACAATTAAGTACTTTGTACCTTTACATGTGTATGTATGTATGTTTGTAAGTCCCGCATTGTCTATCATTGAAGGTTACATGTAAATGTAAATACTTAATGTACCTATATGTACTAATAAAAAAGGGTATTGTTTATGTATTTTTAAAATTTGAATTGATTGCTAACGCACGCCACCGGACAGCCAGACACATGTTTCATTTTTTCAAGGCACATGTTGACCGCACATGATTTTACCAGATCTACAAAACTTCTAAACGACATAATATTGTGTAAAATTTAAAACTATAATTAAATATCATTAATTGGATTACTTATTGTTGACTTTCAAAAGGCATACCCTCTGTTAAAAACTACAAACGTGATTTGACTAAAATACATATTATTATGAGCAGTACGCAAGTTACGCAAACGTAAACGAGGATTTCAATAGCTGAAAATTTTAGTGACAAAATACATATACAGTCGACTCTCGTTAATTCGAAACTCGAGGGACTCTTAAAATATTACGAATTATAGAGAGGTTCGGATTATCGCAGGTAACAATTTTATTTTTTAAGCATTTGCGGTGAATGAACTTGAACTTGTCTCAAAATGTACTTACAATCTTTCTGTCTCTTTCTCTCTGCAACTTTGAATTGTCGAGTGTTGCCGATGAGTTCGAATTAACGCGTCGTTTTCTTACGTAGCAATGATTTTTTCGTTCGAATTACCAAGTGTATAAAAATTTATTGTTTTAGTTCGAAATATAAAGAGATTTTGTAGGGAACTCGTGATACCTTTGAATTATAGAGAGTTTCGAATTATCGCAAGTTTGAATTAACGAGAGTCTACTGTATTATAGTGTTGGTTTATTTGCTTCAAAATTGGTAATTTTTCAAAATTTATGTATAATATGTACTATAACTATATCCTATTAAAATTCGCCACTAATGCGCTAACCAGCATTTCGCGCGTTTTCTGTCTCTAACTCGTATATCAAAAATCACAGTTTTCAGGAAACACAAAAAACATATTAAATACTGTATTTTCATCACTATGAATTTAAGATTTATGTATGTTACACTTTTTGATGTTTGCTACCTATGTAGACATGAAGCAGACATTTAAATATTTTAAATTACAAGCTATCGATGTTTTTACTAAATACGAGTTTGCTGTCCACTTTTTTTTTCAATATACGAGTTTGTAAAATTAATCGATTTTTTTTTTTTTTTACATATTCCGATAGTCTAACCAATAACTTAAATTTTAAACGCGTTTTTCTCGAAACTACATTTTTTCTGATAGTTTTCTGACAAAACCTGGTATATGGTATACGAGTTTGTGTAAAATTATTTTTTGAAATAGTAACATTTTTATCAGCATACCCAAGTATACCATATACACAAACTCGTATACCATATACCAGGTTTTGTCAGAAAACTAAATTTAGTTCATGTGGTACAAGTTTGTTTTAAATTGAATAATTATTTTTCCATTAACTATTTTGCAATATTTCTTAGTGCATCATATGGGGAAGTGTATTATGTACATGTATGACTTTCTAACTCAAAACCGTCAAAAAACCTTATACGAGGTTGTGACAGAAAACGCGCGATTTATGTTACCAAAAACAGAAAAAACTCTTACTAAATTACCGTCAATATTTAAAAAAAAAAAAAAAAAAAAAACTCATAAGGATATAAGGAAGTACATATTTATAATTTAAATTACAATAAAATGTTTCAATAAAAAAATGATTTTTTGAGATAATTGTAAAGATTATAAATATTTTAGCAATGGGTATGAAAAAGTACTAAAAAAGTACTATTATCACAGAATATTAACTATTATAATGATAGCAATAGGTATACAAAAATTAATTAAAAAATCTCAAGGTAACTAGGAAGTTTTATCGAAAAATTGTACAACGTAAAAAAATCTACGGGTTTCTTTCAAAACTGTTAACGCTACTTAAAAAAAAAAAAGTTATTGAAAAGATTAAAATTTTCCATGTTTATCCTCATACCTATATCAGGCATGGACAGATAAAAAACAAATTGTTTTCGGTATTTTGTATTTTGCCAAATTGCCAACTTACAAAGTTGTTAATATTTTATTATTTTTTTTTTAATTATTATTGTAACCTATCTATAAATTAAAATAAATAAATAAATAAACATTTATACTGGTGGAAGGTGATTTGATTACTGATTCCTCAATTATGTAAATGCCTGTGATAAAACTATGTAATAATAGGTCTACTAGATAAAAGTAATTAAAAAAAATACAGAATAACTATTCATGGAAAAAGATTTGGTCAATGTTATAAATACATAATATATTTTATATATTACATTATGTTGTAGGTATTTAAGTATGTAATTCCTGATAGTAAAAATCCTTCCTTTATTTTTATTTGTTTGGAACAAAAATTGACGGATAGAATATTTTTTTCAATTCTGTAATTCTTAATAAATTATGTGATATATTATTAAAGTGTAAATTGTATATTTATATCACTTGAAATAAGCACGAAATAAAAAAAAATATTTACTAAGATAGCTAATTTATATTGTGCAACAATTAATGACTTTAATGGAATTTATATACTTTAAAAAGAGTTCGACGTAGCAATGATAATAATTTATTTAACAAGAATTAATTTTCCAGAAAACATCGAATCGTATCTATATATTTCTGTAATTCATTGACCTATTTCTTTTTTAAAATTAATGGATATACTTTTGAAACTATCATAAAATAGTTTCATCACAAAAAGAAAATTATTTTCAGTTTTCAGTATCATTAAAACGAGGTTATTTGTGTTGACTTTCTTTGTTATTAGTTATTACATACATACGTTGTGTTTGAGGTTATGCTCATTAGTTATTATTACTGGAATAATTTATTGGAATCAGATCGATATCCCTTACTAAATAATTGTGCCTTAATGGCTAGTGCACATTTACTTTTAATACCGTTAAAGATAAAAATGAAAATTTAATAAATAGCTATTAATTATGTATGTAGCTGGCTTAAAAGAATAAATTTTGATTATATATTTTTTTATTATAATAACTATATCTATTTAACTCACTCTTGTAGAAGAAGAAAATGAAAGAAAAAATGCCTGAACCATTCAGTAAGAATACTTAAGTCGTTTTAACTTCCGTATTAGTACAGAAAATAATTTCACAATTAGACATAAATGTACGCATTTATTCAAATTTTTATGTATGTATGTCGTCGCCAGATTGTAAAATCGGCCAGATTACAACATGTCTCTTATTAGCCGTTTTACAAAACGTCTCTGTTTTGTAAAAAAGCTAAAACCTTTCAGCTGTTACAATACAAGACGGTTGAACTAATATACGCTAAATTATAATACTTAATGACTTGTATTCTACAATCCGGCTGGCTAACCGTTTAGCTGCGCTGTAAAACGACTTTTATCGCTTGTAGTGATACAACCGACTACAACCATAGAAAACACAATACATTCGTTAGTTTGTATAATTGTTTTACTTATTATTGTATAAAATAAATGGTTAAATACTTTACTAATATTAAATAATAATTACATGATACGAATATTTATTAATGTTTATAAAATAAGAAAAAATTTTGGATTTTGTTTGATACATACCTTGCCTTGCCTTGCTTTGGTTTGTTTTAATGCAAAGATGTAGTAGATTAAAAACTTTTCTGTTTCAGTATAAAATTGGTACAAAATTTTGATTTGCATATGTAGTTTAGAAATTTCTTTTTCTGTCGAACATTTTCTGCAACCAAAAGAGAGAAAAATTAATTACATAAATCATGCATGTATATACGTATTTTAATATTGTTATTTAAGTTGTGACACATATTATGTACATAAGACGTGCCTGAAATCATATTTTCAGCTTATATAAGCTTTGGATAACTTGAATAGACCAAATAATTTAAATTTTTTTTACATAAATGCCAGGGTTAAGTTAATCGGTAAAAAATACTATTCAAAATCCGTTTCGATTATCTGAGGCGTAATTTAAACCATTTAAAAAAAAAAAAAAAAAAAAAAAAAAACAATTATAACGGCACAAGAGATATTAACATAAGAGTTTTCAGTTGTACATAATTATGTATGTACTTAATTACATAGTGTACACGTACCATAAGAAAATACCAACAGCACGGACAAACACTAAGATGACCGATTAACAAAATTTTTCAAGGCAAATCACCTGTTTTTTGTTTTTGGAAGTTCTCTATTTGAAATTATAATTTTATAAATTGGCAAAGAAAGTATGTAATGTATGTAATACAACATTTTGAAGGTTGACAATAGATTAGGTATCTGTCAGCACTCTACGTAGGTATCTAAAATAATGTCTAAAATGCTCGCACTTCTCATACTCGTATGGCTTATATCTATGTAGATGCAATTATTACAGTTGATGACCTTAGCGGAGCCAAACAACCCAAAAAAAAAGAGAAGAAAATGTTCCAAATTTCAGTAAACATACTTTTTTTTACAAAACAAAAAAAAAATTAAAATAGTCCCTGACCAAATTAGTTTATTTATAGCTAATATATATCTTGTATATATCAAAGGTGTTTTTCGTCGGTACATCATATCTCCCGTATATAGTAGTACTTCATCAAAATTAATGATTGGGACATCATTTTGTTGACAATCATCTGTTTAACTAACAAGTATGACAGCTGTCGATTGGAATTGTTTACTTTGTTTAAAGAATATAGAAGGCGCTATCTATTGAGAATCTGTTTACGCATAGTTCATTTCATATTGGAGGAGTACCTAATTAAATTCTGACGGTTTTTCTATAACCGGAAATTCGCTATGTTATGCAAGATGTTTTGACAAGGATATTTAACTATTCAATACAAAGAAGAAAAAAACTGGAATTAGGAACTTATTTAAATATGAAGTTCATAATTAATGTTTTCAACGTTAACTATAGCAGGTCCAAGGAAAGTTATATATTTTTTTTTTAAAATTTGATTAATGAATACATAGTTAATAATATTTCTATTTAAAAATAAAAAATAAATTATGGAGAAAGTATCTACGTATAATACATGTATGTATATGTATACATAGTCACATAGTTTAGTAAAAAATTAAAAACATGTTTTTTTTTTTTAAAAAAAAAAAAAAAAAAAAACATGATCCAGATAGAAAGTTTAACATTAACTGTCAACAGTCCATTAAATATACAAATACTGAAAATATTTAAGTGTCTTAGGTAATACTTATGTACTTTTTGCCCGCCGTATAAATATTTGTTTTTGTCTGTTTTAATGTTATCCGTACGGGTTTACTTCTTCAATTCCATCATCTAACTTTCGATATGATTTGGAGACGGTTACAAAAATAGTTTTAAAAAAATGCCTTTCTTAATTTCAAGAGTTATTTAGGGTTAGGAGCTAAAAATACCCCTGTCGCAGTATCCTACATAACATAGCGAATTTCCGGTTTAAAATAGCCTGTGCGCCGATTTTGAAAATGTAGTTTTGAGTAAAACACGTTTCAAGTTTTATGTCTTATGTATCATCTACATATTAATCTACTTTATATTTACATGCACATAATTCGACAACTACTCAATATTTCGCGTTTCAAATTTTAAGTAAAGGTTCTTGGGATATAAAGAAGATGTTAAGTATGCATGAATGAGTATTGTGTATGATGCATATCAATTTATAGTGGTTGTGTGTAGTACTAATTTAACTTGTTGAACGACCTTAAGATACTCACAATTTTGACGTTATCAGCAGGATCGTGGAGAAAAATGGCGGGCCCCGGGAATAAACATCATTTTTTTTTAAATTTCCTCCCAAGAAAATAAGCAGTAAGCCAAAAAAAAAAAACATCTTTTAACTAAAACTTTTTTCCGGGCCCCTTCCTCAAGTCGGGGCCCTGGGGCTGCAACCCCGGCTACCCCACCCTCTCGTCGGGCCTGGTCATCAAGACAAAAATCACATTTATGTACGTATTTGTGGTAGCAAAGCACAGCATACATTATTTATGTAAAAGTACAATAAATTACAGATATCTGATACCTTGGTACTGGTGAAATATTGTTATCTACATTTCTATGAATTTATTACTTTACTAGCAATAACGCGACAAAAATTACGGAGTTTTTCTTAATTTTTCCGTGTAAAATTTCGGATTAGTTTTCCAACTTGTACATTAACTATATAAAATTTCTCTTTAAAAAATTATTATAATCTAGAAAATTTTTAAGAGTATCAACGTAAGTAGGTACTTGAAACTGATGACACAACACACATACAATATTATAATAGAAAAAAAATTTAAGGAATGAGGAAATGTTGAAATAATTTTTAAATAATTAAACGGAAACGAATAATTTAGTGCAAAAATAAATTTTAATTGGAAAATCGTTAAATCTCATATTGGACATTTTAAAATAAATTAGAAAATCATTTTGTAGTTTTGTAGAACTTCATATCGTTGCTTATTAAGTCATCAACAAAAAGCTCGTGCAAAGTCATGTGGATTGTGGGATATATATTTATTTGTAAAACTAGTTATTTTAATTAAATATTTAAATATATTGCGTTGCGTGTATTGTATACATATATGTAGTCATGTTGTATACAGAAAAAAAAGATACATTTACTTTGTAAAAAATTTATTTATTAATTTCAATAAAATTATTTAAGTGTTGTCCACAGGTATACTTTTATTAGAATTATTCATAAAAAATAATCTCTTACCGGTTGCTTAGTAGAGTGCATTTTTTACTGCAAAAAGATACAGCAGAAACCGTAATAAAATTATATCTTGAGTGAAATAAAATTGTTTATACACATTACATTAAATAATTCTAAAATATAGCCTATTTTGCCCTACTTTAAAATAAAACGTATTATAAATATGTATTTTGTACATTGTACAAATACACATATAAAACGTATCAAAATTCAAAATATTATTGTAGTACCAAGTACCGAGACACATTATCACATCTTCTTATCACCATCCTATTATGTATATAGTTGGAATTCATCAAAATGAATTCATCGAATTTGACGCAGTCTTTGACCGCCCACACTTTTTATATTATTATTTACACCCCGTATTACGTAATTTTATGCATTTTAAACATTTTAAATTTACACATTTACAATTAATTTATTAGAGAAGTAGTTACTGTAATTTTAATTTTATAATTATACATATAGGTAACCTACCTTCAACATACAACATTTCACATTTATATTCAATTTTATTTAAATCAAAAAGAAAAAAAGTCGTAGAAAAAATATAGTATTCTACTCGCTTGCAATGGCTATTACTCACTCAGATGTATTACGACACTCGTCTCGTGTCGCAATTTCATCCTCGTAATCATTACCAGCTCGTTGAATAATATACTATTAACTCATTAATTACTACATTTTCGACATTTGAGTGTTAGAAAAAAAATTAACATGCAACGCACGAATTTAAACAATAACACAAATTTCAACGTAATTCTTAACCGCGTATTTCTGGTTTTTGAATATTGTTCAAGATACACAAAAAAATATATGTAAAAAAGTCAACATTATGTCAATTTTGCACTCTTATTTGTGACAATGAAATATATTTTTAAACACTCTAGGTCTGGTTCAAAGTTTTAAAAATGTTTGCCTACAAAATTTACATTTTTTATCAAACTAAATTTAAAATTACCAAAATGTTTTTTTTCGTTACCTCCAGAACTTAATAAATCACATAAATTTAAATGAAAAAAATAAAAAGTAAACATATGCCCGGAAAAAACAGGTGTAACAAAATATAAAAATTAATGTTTTCATAGCAATAAAAGAAATAAATCCCTATTTTATTTGCAAATCAGTTATATTTTTTTTTTGATGTCCTCATGCTAGTGTTACTAAAGACAATTTTTTTTAACAACTTTTATTTTAAGTGGTATTGGACTGGCGATGGAAAAGAAAATATTAATTTATGTCCACTGAGAAATTTAAAAATAGAACCATAAGAATAACATTTGAATAAAATTATCATGTTCTAATAAAAAACGCCGTTATTTAAAAAAAAAAAAAATGGAATTGATTATAATCATACATTTTTATGTGAGAAGATTATTGTAGGTACTGTGTGAGTTTTTCGAGAGTTGCCATTTTTATTACACCCAAACCGTTGATTTAATGGAAAAGTTGTTCAAATAAGAGTTGTAGATATCGACGGGGGCAACCGATTGCTATAGTCAGGAGCTTTATAGCTCTTATGCTTTTCGAGCTATGGTACAAACTTATAGATTTTTAAATGGGACTATATATTAATTTTTCGATAAAACTGATCTAATGCATTAATTAACAACATAAATGAGCAAAAAAATTTTTTTTACCCAACCCAAATTTTTTAATTTTTCTTTAATTTATCAGTTAGGTGGTAAAAATATGCATATGTACTTGAGGCTACTTCAACCGATAGTGTTTTTCTTGGTTACATTTCCATTACATCCAAGAAAAAAACCTTTTCCAGTACCATTTCTATCAAAAAAATTTGGTTGTAATCGAAATGGCAACTCTCAAAAAACTCACATGGTATATCAAATTTTGGTCTAATTCATATTATTTAAATATCTGACAATATGTTTGTTCTATGAGTAATGCGCATATCGTTCGTTATATCTGTAGTAGCATTTAATTAATTTTCAATGAAGTTACAATCAGATCTCTACAAAACTCAAAACTTTTTAATGTCGGTACAAAAATTAAAAAAATTTTGAATCTTAAAAATTCCGTACATATTTTTTTCAAAATACAAGTTGCCTACTGTAAAGATTAATTTTATGATGGTTAATTATTGTGTATCTACATATTTTTTGAGCAGTAATCCTATTTTCTCTTTCATTTTTCTAATACATATGTACAGCCAGTACAGCCATTGATTTGGCTTTAAAGAAAAGTATGATAGCTACATAATAAACTGAAAATTTATTATAGTTACTGGACTGGACTGGACTGGTACCAGAGGTACTGGTGGCAAAGGTAGTTGGTGACCTTGCCGACACTAACAGATGTTTAGGAGGTGGTTTGGTTCATGCCTACGTACAGAATGCCAGTAAAAATTACAGTAATATCAATACAGTGGTCATTTATATTCTGATCTGATCTAACCTAGCATATAAATGTAATAATACGATAATATATGTATCACTCTGATTGTTGCTGGCTACATACATATATGTATTTGTTTAGCGGTTTTCAAGTGGATGATTCCATTGTATCGCGACAGTAACTATAAATTCTATGTAACTGGCGTAAATTCCGATAATCACGATTTTACAGTCGAAAAAAATTTCCACTTATTACTATCTACCATTAAAATTATAGAGAAAACTTAACACAAAATGTCCCATTGTACTAAAAATAGAATAACATTGTTCAGCTCTAAAAAAACAGTTCAAGGTGAGGATATTAGATTTCTAATTATTTTCATTTTTATGTTTATTTAATTTTCCATATTTATTTTTATTTTTCGGGGTTTGTACACAAATGACAAATTCATATATTTCCACGATTAAAAAAAAATACCCCTGTCGCAGCATCTGCATAACATAGCGAATTTCCAAATCTTGGGCACTGGCGGATCTCATCTAAGACCTGTACCTATTTAAAATAGTTTAGCTTTCTAAGAGTAAAAGAATTTTTAAAATCAGCTGGGTAATTAGTTTTGGTAGTTTTGGGGACCCAAGAACCCGAACGAATTTTGTGCAGCATAGTTGTATCCATCTAAAATAATTTAATTCTCTAGCAGTGAGAAATTTTTTAGCATCGGTTCGATAGCTTATTACTGGCGTTTTCGGATCTGCAAGATCCCGGTGGACCTCATTAAAAAATCAGCTCGACCGTATATTCTAGGCGGACTTTATGTAATATATATATATATATATATATATATATATATATATATATATATATATATATATATATATATATATATATATATATATATATATATTCAAAACCCGTTGTGTAGCATTCTACGCCGCATTTGCATCCGCAGGACAGTTGTGGATCTCAGATAACACAACCTGTACCTATCTAAAATAGTTTACCTTGGTAATAGTAAAAGGGTTTCAAAATCGGTCAGTTATTTTATTTTTGACACTTTTAGGTCCTACTGACATTTCAGACCTTACATAACGTAATCTATATGTATCTAAAATAGCTTAGCTCCCCAACAGTGAAAAAATTTTAAAAATCGGTCGGCTAGTTTATTTTTGACGCTTTTGGATCCGATGGACCCTGGCAGACTTTACATAACGTAATCTATATTTATCTAAAATAGTTTAGCTCTGTAAGAGTGAAAAAATTTTCAAAATCGGTCGGTTAGTTTATTTTTACCACTTTTGGGTCCCATGGACCCTGGCGGACCCTAAATAACGTAATGTATGTCTATCTAAAATAGTTAGTTCCCCAACAGTGAAAAAATTTTCAAAATCGGTCGGTTAGTTTATTTTTGACACTTTTGGATCCATGGACCTTGGCAGACCTTACATAACGTAATCTATATTTATCTAAAATAGTTTAGCTCTGTAACAGTGAAAAAATTTTCAAAATCGGTCGGTTAGTTTATTTTTGACACTTTTGGATCCCATGGACCCTGGCAGACCTTATATAACGTAATCTATATTAGCTAAAATAGTTTAGCTCTGTGACAGTGAAAAAATTTTCAAAATCGGTCAGTTAGTTTATTTTTGACACTTTTGGGTTCTATGGACCTTGGTGGACCTTACATAACGTAATTTATATTTATCTAAAATAGTTTAGCTCTGTAACAGTGAAAAAATTTTCAAAATCGGTCAGTTAGTTTATTTTTGACACTTCTGGATCCTATGGACCTTGGCAGACCTTACATAACGGAATCTATATTTATCTAAAACAGTTTAGCTCTGTAACAGTGAAAAAATTTTCAAAATCGATCAGGCAGTTTATTTTTGACACTTTTGGGTCCTATGGACCGAGGCGGACCTTACATAACGTAATCGATATTTATCTAAAATAGTTTAGCTCTGTAACAGTGAAAAAATTTTCAAAATCGGTCAGTTAGTTTATTTTTGACACTTTTGGGTCCTGTGGACCCTGGCGGACCTTACATAATGTATTCTAAATCTATCTAAAATAGTTTAGCTCTGTAACAGTGAAGAAATTTTTAAAATTGGTCGTTTAGTTTATTTTTTACAATTATGGGATCAGTAAATCCTGGCGAAACTCATACAAGTCTAGTACTCTAACAGTAAGAAAAGGGTTCTAAGGATCTCATATAATCTATGGCAGTCCGTACGCTTCTTGCGGACATCATTTAATTAATTAATTCAAATACTTTAACTTACTAACTGTGAAAAAATTTTTAAAATCGATTGGTTAATTAATTTCTGGCCGTTTTAGGTCCCGAAAACCTTGACCTCACATAAAATACCTTAAATACATTTGAAATGGTTTAATTCTTTAACATTATTAATTATTAGTGAAAAAATTTTCAAAATCGATTCAAAATATTTTTCCGTGCATACATATGTACATTATACATACTTTGTTTTGTTTCATATATTTAATAATATTATATCATAACATAATCTTCAATTTCTTGTTTACTTAAAAATTCAATAAAAAAAAAAAAATTCTTCATTACATTAGCTTAGAAAATCTGTTTAATTTACATTTTTTAACATGGGATAGAACCATGCTAATTATAATGCAATAAATGAGAAACAAAACTCTATACATGTATGTGTGTTATATCAAATATATGTGAATAGTTTTCACTTGTTCTCACAAAATTCTTTAATAAAAAAGTGAAATATTTTTATACTTAATAAAGAACTGAGATATAAATATAAATTACTTATTAGACTAACAAAGAAAGAATAAAAGTGAAAATTTACATTTTCTCGAAAAATACTTAAAATAGAAAGAAAATTATAAGAATATTTTCTTCATAATTTTTTTTTTCCTTTTCAACGATGTAAAAATTGAACTGCCTTATGATAGGATCGAATGATAAAAAATGGCCAGAAAACCTACTTCTGGGCATCCGACGTGTCTGGCTAACGAACTTAGCCGAGCGAATTCAGAATCCAGTCCGCACACAAAATTTCATAAGCATTAGACGTTTCGTTCGAGAGTTATCGTGGCGACACATATATATATATATATATATATATATATATATATATATAAATTTTAGTGAATATCATTTTCGTATTCTAGGGACCTCAAAACAGATTTCTGCCATAGTCCCGGACTCAGATTGCGTCATGACACCTACTGTAATAGCTGAATTTCGAGTTTTCGAAATTCGCTAAAAAACAGCAATTTATATTTTTTCTGGAAAATTAATTCTGATTATACATTGTCATACTTTTAATGTGTTGTACGAATAAAAAAATTCTTTGAACATGATTGTATGAGCAGTTCAGTTCGTATACCTATATTACAATTACTTATATTGTTTTACCTGCTTAATTAATTAAGTACTGTTGCATGTTGTAAGTCATTCATAACTGAATGCATTGATTTAATTTACATTAAATCTCTGTCCCAACCTCGTATACCAAAAGCTACATGCCATTTAATACTATATATATATATATATATATATATATATATATATATATATATATATATATATATATATATATATATATATATATGTATACCTATATATATACCTATATATATATAATATATATATATATATATATATATATATATATATATATATATATATATATATATATATATATATATATATATGTATACCTATATATATACCTATATATATATATAATATATATATATATATATATATATATATATATATATATATATATATATATATATATTATAACCTATATATATAACCTATATATAGGTTTAATAATAGGTTAAGATTTATGCTGATTACATCGAAGGGTGTAATTAGCATAAATCTTAAGTTTATAGTGACGAAAACACAGACTTAAATACGTTTTTTTGTGTGTGCAAAAATTGGGAGTTTTCAGATACGAGGCTGGGACAGAGAACGCGTGATATACATATAAAATAAACAATTAAGTATTATACGCAAGTATATATTATGTATGCTATGATTTATGAATATCGACTAATTTTAACCCATTAAAGCTCGTCACTGTTTCTACTTGAGAGATTTTGATAAAATTTTACACAAAGACTGGGAATAAGATTCTTATGGAAATTCTCTCTAAAAAAAAAAAAAAAAAATCTCGTAACTGTTTCCAGGAAAACGGTAGAGATCCGGTAGAAAGCCATTTAGTGTGCCGACGTCATTTGCGTTGACTAGGTATATATTAATATATTTATGGTAGTTTAAGACTAATTTTATATAAAGTTTATCATCAAAACTATTACTATTGTAATATAATTTACTGCAGTTTATTTTACAATTCTAGAAAAACTTGAAAATGAATCAGAAAGCTTGTCCTAAATTTATTGCTGACGCTGTTGGTGCTTTTAATGTTGCAGTGTCGATTCATTTGTATACACAGAGATGATAAGTTAGTTATTTATACAGATTATACACTATTTTGGCGGGATTTGAATTTAAAGCTTATAATACGTAACTGATATTAATTTTCTTAAATAATGTTTCGAAATTTTTTAACAAACATTCATATTCTCTAATCGTATGTAGCGTATGTAGTATCAAGTGTACTAATACATATAACAATCTTTACTGAAAATAGAAAGTTTTTTTATTAATATTATAAATTTTACAACATTTACGAAACAATAGGAAACACAAGTGAATGTACATACACAGCCTCTATGTACAACTATTTAAAATTAAACACATTTGCACAATATAAAAAGTAACGAAGACATAAAGGTAAAATTTAAGAAATTAAATGTCATTTTGTAAAGTACCTACATACATAATTAAATTAACATAATTAAATCAACACAATTTTCTTTAATATTTCCCAATCAAGATAAAAGTTTCGAGTCAACCAGTAAGGTCACAGGTGTGAAATTTATTTTCCCACTACAGTTGTATCTATGGAAGCGGCAACAGAATATAAAAATCATTGACCTTTTTTTTCTTAATAACTTTGATATTTATTGTTTCCAGCCACCTGCAAACTATGAATAAATTTGGATGAAAATAGAATACCTACAATATTTAAATTTCAAAAACGTGTTGGATAACAAAAAAAAAGAGGGAAAAAAATGTTCTAGAATGTTCACATGACTTATTGAGTTGTGTCTCGAGATACGAGAACACAGTTAGTTATTTATAGTTTTTTTTTTTCTTTTTGTTAATTACATTTGAAGGTTAGTGAGAAATATTAGTCTCAATTTGAAGGACAAACAAAATGAATAAAGTACAATATCAAAAAAATCAGATATCCATTCAAATATGTGTATACCTAGTCAATTAAGTACACTATGCACAGTATCAGTAATTCAGTACTTATAACTAATAAAGTAATAAATAAGTATTTAATGCACAGCGAGTTTTTAATTTGACTACACACAACTGATATGTAATTAATTAAATCAAACGGACCGGACATGGACGTCACTACTTAATATGTAATAATTACATTTAAGCAACAAATTAAAATACATCACAACACATACATACGTACATATGTATTATTCATTAAAACAATACGCTTGGTGGGCTTTACGCTCCTTTCACACTGTACAGTTTTCGCCGTACGGCAAAAAACCGTACGGTCGCATTTTTTTTAGTGGAGTGAAGAAAAGTACTGTGGACTTTCGGAGATTGTCCCATGAACGGTTCAAAATGGGCGGGGCGGACAATCTGCGAAAGTGCATAGCCGTAGTCATATTTTATTTGTTTACATAGAAATATCATACATTCAAACTAATACACGTGCGTGCGTATTGCAAGCAGTGTTATTATATGGAAATATGTAACTACATATATAAATCAATGAATAAAAATAAACAATTAACCTAATTAACTAAATAAGACATGTCTAACTCGTCTTACAAAATATTTTATGTATATTATGCATTTTTATTATTAGATATCTCTTAAAGTGTTGATAGTGTTAGAAATAAATCCTATTACTATTAAGTATGGTAAAAAAGAAAAAAAATATTCTTATAAAATATGGACAGCATTATTATTTCCAAATGAAACATTCAATATTTTCATAACTTCATAAGTAAGTTACTATTATTCTTGTTATTCTTTATCAATCTCTACTGTAAAACTGAAATACAAACAGCTTCAGTAGAGAACATTGAAAACGAACGCTATCGGACACTGCTACTGATAACACAGATCATGTAATGGCAATACATAAAAATATATTTTATAGTCATTCATTTAATTAAATAAACAAATTTAAAAATTTTACATACGTAAGTGCATATAAAAATTGGTTCATAGGATTCTATAACAATTTTAATAATATTAGGTACATTGAATAAAATGTTATGTACAAATAATCTTTAATTTAAACAAACATTACCTACGCCTCTGTTCAAAGGTTCACAAATACATTCACAAAAATTGTGTTGTTGCGATGTTCGTGTGACATAAACATGTGACGTGTAAACCCCTACCACTGCAGCATGGACAATCTGCGATCGGACAATCTCCGAAAGTCGACAGTATTGGATCTTTCACATTACACGGTCACGGCAAAATGCCGTTGCAGTGCCGTGTATAGCAGCCGTCTCTTGCCACTGTACTTGACGGTTGCCGTACGGCGTTTTTAGTTCAGTAGTGTATCTAATTAAATGGATGCTTTCACATTAGACGGTTTTTTAACGTACGGCATTAACAGTATTTTGTTGAATTTCATGTTAATTATTAATTTTATTTGTGAAATGGATGAAACTAATATTGAATGTGATAACCAGTATTTTAATAGATTGTATGAAATTTCGAAATTGTGTATTTTAATGTTAAGTTCGCCAAGAAATTAATCAAAAGAGCTTGTAAACGTCCGAAAATAGTTAAAAAAAATTATTTTCGTCATTTTTCAGGTCTTCAAAGAGTGTGCTAATAAATAATCGTACTTTATATTTCCTCTGATTTATAGAATTAACTTTAATCACACTTGTTACTTGTATGATGTTGCAAATCAAATGAAGATATTCAGTTTAACACGGCAAAAAACCGTGCAATGTGAAAGCAACTACATCACGGCAAAAAGTTGTACGGTTTTTTACCGTACGGCGAAAACCGTACAATGTGAAAGGAGCGTTACATTTCAATCTGATAGAGCCCGATGTCCACCATGTTAAGAGTTATCCGTATATATCTTTGAAACTAAATCTTTTAAGGTTAAAAATATTTGATAATTATAGAAATTTTATTTTGAAAATAAACGATTTAACATGCCAATTTTAATAGTTTTCATTGGGTACTATGGGGGGAAAACAAATCATCAAAAAAACAAACCATATTGGGAAAAACCATAAAAAGCGATATACATAAGTACTCTGTTGGTAATCTGAGTTTATGCGCTTTAGTTGACAATTAACAAAAAATTTGTTTACATACAAATAATTATAATTAATTCTAATGACACCATCAAAGTTTCTTTTTATATGTTACGTAATCACGATGACTATCGATATTTTTTTTAAATTAAATCCGTTTAATTAACTCCAATGTTCGATGGAATTCGAAATAACAACGACAAAAAACTTGTTAATCACATAATACGAGTACATTATTCAAGTAAGTTAATGATCTGAACCATAGGCGTCATGTCAGACCTAAAACACTGCATACATAAAATGTTTTATTAAAAAAAAGAAAAAAAAAAAAACAGAATTTTTTGTATTTTTTGCGGTGGGTCCCGCTTTTCGGAAGCCCATGATATCGAAAGGCACGGATAAATCGCGTGAAAAATACAAAAAATACGAATGTAGTATTAATATATTACAAATCAATTAAATTCCACTTCAAATCAAAATTAAATACTTACTATTCCAATATGTAAATGATGAGTAATGAAAATTAGTTTTATAGCAAAAAAAAAACTAGAGGTGTAGCGCGTACTACGAGAATACTCAATAAAAAGTAAAAAAAAATGTATAAATAGTGAATTAGTTAGTAGTTAATTTTTTTTTTTTTACATAATCTATTACTTTTTTCAACAACTATTTTTTTATCAATAGGAAAATACATTTATTTTAAATGTGGCAAAAATTTGTAAAGACCAAATTTCAAGGTGAAAATTTCCTTCCAATGTGGTAAACATAGCCAAAAATAACTATGTAGTACTTATTAGCAGGTGGGTGACGTCACAAATTCGCCTAAACAAGAAAAAATAAAAATAAAAATTTTCTAATTACCTATGTAGCTCGTATTTTTTTTTTAGTAGTTAGTTTTTGTTACACTTGAACTAGTCTGTCAGAATCGTATGTTGTTGAATAAATGATAATGTACCTAATTCTTAAAAAAAATTATAGTTTTCGCATTAATGACGTAAACAGACAATTGTCGCTAATTTTTTCCAAGATAAACAAATTATTAAAAACAAAAATTAATTAATTAAAAATTTCCCCAAAAATACATAAGTATTAATTACATGACATAAGCATAATACATAATATGTAAAATTTTGTATTGTACATATTTCAAATTACTGTGAAAAAAATATTTAATTAATAAAATTAATGACATAATTGAAACTAAAACAAAAAAAAAAGATGGAACCATTAGAAAATCGCCTTTGTGAATGATAACTCGCTAATTACGTAGCCATTTGGTAGAGGCATCCTATAGGTATTATTTTTCTCATGAATGACGTAACAGTCGTGAAAAATTAAACAGAACTTAAACTATACATAAAATAATGTAATTGCAACAAGTCCGTGGCAACAATTTATTACGATAAGTGATTCAAAATGAAACGAGTTTTAATTTTATGAATTAAATAAAAACGAATATCACCACCCAAAAATATTTGACAATTTCAAATTTGTTTAAATCCCATTTCAGTGGTGAAACGCAATTCACTAGATGGTATCCAATTTGATTTAAAGTTAAAGGAAAATTAGTTTATTTTTCAGTAACTCGTCAATGGCCTTTTAATATTTCCTTCTCATTTACTGGGGTTTTCCCCCCAATTAGAAGATCTTAAAAAATTAATTAATGAATACTATCATGACAGCTAATTGTAATTTGAATCCTGATTCATTCACATTTGATAATATTTATTTACGTAGATTCTCATGTCATGTTTAACCCATTAAAAAAAAAAAGTAGGTATATAGGTAAAATTTAATAGCTATCTACTCGTACATAACATTTTCATTAAAATGTAATAAATATAATACAGCATTCTAAATTTATCGAAAAGTGGTATAACACAATTATATAATTTCCTTAATTGTTATCAAAAGAGAAAAAAAGTTACATACTTTCTAATTAATAGGAGATTCCGGCAATACGGGGCATAACCATACAATCATATTGTAAACTGTAAAATAAACCTGTACATACATAATATTATGTATATAATATAGTATAGTACAACAGATTAATTTTGGCCCAACAAACATGTTTCCTATCTTTGTTACACTATGTTGTATTGGTATTGTACTAATGCAATAAAAAAAGATACATACTAAATAGAATTGGACTTTGAACGGTCAGAACCAATCTGTTTTACTATACATTAATATTATTATTTCTATCAATGACTGAAATATATATTACAAGGTTAATTCACTTTTTGCATTCACTTAGGTATATGTATTATATAACAAGAAATTAAACATAATATTTTAATAAATAACCCGAATAGCCACCACAACATCAACTAATCCATTTTTTAAGAGAAAATGGATCGTGTAAATGTATCCATACAAAAAACAAAAAATATTTAGCTACATATTTTTCCATCAAAACGTGGTTTGATGACGTTAAAAGGAATAGTACCAAATATTGAAAGCAATTTAATAACTTACAATTAGATGATAAAAAATCGATAAACATTCATTGATTTTTTGTAAAAAGTTATTACGGGTAGGTAGGGTAAACGGTGTAGTTATTGGACGTTGACAGTTATTGGATAAGACACTCTCTTTTGAAGACTATAAGGCTTATAGACTAGTAAAGCAAACTTCCTGATTTTCTAGTTAAACAGAACCTTCTAGTATCTACAGAATCTGTGGATTGTGGAAATACGCCAGAAATTAATAAATGAAATTTTTGTCCAATAACTGTATTTTTCTATACGCACAAATTTAATATTTTTTTTTCAAAGACTTGCCAATATGTAATATGAAAGTTTTATATGGTACATTAAAACAGACAGGTCTTACTTTATTTATGAATTTTTTCGTTAAAAATAAAGCTACAAGACGTACTTTTTCTGTACTTTGTTTTGAAAATTTTTCTTAACTGTCCAATGACTATACCATTTACCCTACATACCTAGAATGTTAATTTAAATAAGTTGGGTGTCTATTTGTTTGTTGTCAATATTGTAGTTATTTGAATGTAAAATATCCAAGCTCCAAGTTGTTATAAAAACAGTCAAATGTAATTTAGAAATTCAATCCTTAATAACGTTTGGACTGTTTTTCGGAAAATTTCTCTGATTCGTTAATACCAATTGTTATTTTGGTTAAAATTTTCTAAAGAGATTTACATATTTAAAGCCCTGGTATATAATGAGTAGTGTTACACGGTTCCTGCATCCTGCCTTATCACCTTACCTTGAGGATGTACTTTAATTATGGATACCTTCAAGTTTAATAGATCACCCATCCGTATATTTTTTGACATGCGTGCTAGTTTTTGAAAGGTTAAAATGAATTACTAACAGAAATTAAGAAGGTTAGAAAAATTAGTGAACTATAAAAGTAAGAATATTTATAATAGAGTAATTTATTTCTCTGTCTCAATCAATTCTACAGTTTCAATAAAAATAAGATGTGCTAACAATTAAAAAAGAAAAAAAAATTTCCGCCACAATATATTAGCAGTAGCCATAATTTATACCTAAATAAAATGTTATATTTATTTTTTTATATAACGTAAAAGCCCCTATACCGGAACACTATTTCTATGTATGTAATTAAACTGGCTTTAAAAAATTGACAAGTAAATTAGACACCAATTTTTTTTCTTAATAAGCATGAAAGAAAGTTTTTTTTAATCCAATGAATATGTTTTTAAAAAAATGCAACCCAAAAATTTTTATTTCTTAATGTTTTGCTTTTACAAAATGTCGACATCTATATCCAAACAAAGAAATATTAATGACACTAGGAGCTGGGAACAGATATACAGACAGACGTGTAATATGAGTAATATGACACATAGAGTGACATCTAGACGTCAAAGTAGAAAACAGAATGGTTTAAGTATCATACGTAAAATAAAGGATCAAAATACCGTATTCAACAAAAATTGTTTAATATATATACATATATGTATTTCTTTAATTAAGTATGGAAACATTAAATGCGAGGTGAATTTAAATTGGAAAATAATCATTTTATTAATAATAATTTTTGTTATCAGAGGTTTCTTTCAGAAATAACTTCATTAATATATAAATGTCAAAACTGTTCGGACATATTATGATCGCGTTGCGGTATAGGGACTTTTACGTTACATACTTATAAACTAATCGACATATACTCTAGAAAAATGAAATTTGATAATATTACATAGGTATTAATAAAGTATACTTTTAGGTCACAGATATGCATAACTAAATGCGCATTCGCCATTCGGTAGGTACACACTTACATATTATACATATAAAATAAGTGACTTAACTGTGTTAACAAAAACAATGAAAAACATTTAATTAAATACAAAGTTTGTATTTAAGAATTTTGTTAATATTTGCAAAATTATACAAAAAGGACTGCAATTGTAGTAGAAGAAAACATTTTAGAATTTTTATAACTTTATTTGTTTGTTTGTTAACAAAAACAAAAGGTCAACAATGTATTTGCACTCGTGTGAACAAGGACTTATAGATTTTAATAATGAAAACATTCAACGGATAGATGAGTATAGATATATATAGAAATTAACTGAAAAATATAATGAATTAAATAAAATTTTAATTTTAATTAAAAAAATTAAAAATTATACCAAGTAACCTTTAACGTTTAAAATTTTTATTTTTTAATCTTTTTATATAACTAACTATCAAAAAAAAAAAGAAGTATTACCTAACCTTCAGGTTCTGTATTCTGTACGGCTGTACCGATCAGTCAAAAGTACCTAAGCAATAGGATCCGAACCCTATTCCAAAAGAAAAATTTAGATACCTAATTAAATAATATAATTTAATGTGATTAGTATTAATAAATTGACAATACAGCCTGTACTATATTTTGTTTATTGTATATTCGTGTCCATACATCATGTGTTTTGGTCGTCTGTGTGCTGTGTTACGTCACTCGTTGATTACAGTGGGCACAGTTTGGTAGACATTCTAGTTTGACCTCTTGGACTTAACACATTAATTTTTTATTTATTAATAACGTATCTAATTAATTACATACATATTGTCCAAAATATTTTATTTAATAATATAGGTACCTGCTATCAATATGTATTCTATTTTTACTTAAGTATGCATGTTAATTAATTACACAATAACTGCATACATACATAACTATTCATTCTTTATTACATATGTATAATAATTTTTCAATGTTATTTTCCCTCTGAGTGTTTATTATATGTTCCTAGTAAAATAATTGATACCTAATATATTATTTCAGTGAAGTAAAAATATTAAGTCTCCTGGAACTCTTACCACTTAATGTACAGAACCTAGTTTTCAATAAAACAATAAACAAAATATTCAATTTCCGTTCCGTTTAGGGAAACTTAACTCTTGGAATAGAATATGTATGTAATTTGGTTGATTGCCAGGAGAAGAGTAAATGTCTACATAGCCATTTTTTCCTCTTAAACTCTCAATTCACTAATAACTAATCTTTTTTTTTTTTTTTTAATAAGTATACCGTAATAGTGAAATTGCTGATGTTCCGTTATTGAGAATCCGATTATGTTACTTTATTTTCATTTGTGGTAAAAAGTTAAATTCATTTATTGTTAAATTCGACCTTGCAAGGTAATTTAATAATTTATTACACTCTGTCATGGGTATGTTTAGACAGGTACCTAATCAGATTAAATTTTATAAATAGGTACAGGGTGGAAGAAACAGATTTATCAAGCATAAGGCAAATAATATAATGAAAATTGTTTCTTGAGATCAGTGTCCGGGTCATTGATATTTTCAGATATTTTAGAACTTATATATTTGTTAAATTAAATTTAAAAGTATTACCATCTATTTAACACGATTTAAAAGCGAAATGTTGTCTGTTGTTTATTAAGTAGGTACCTGTTTACAATACTGTAGACTGGAATTCTCACAACAATAAAATTATATTGTAAATAATGTGAAGAATTTCAGACTATAATAGAAAAATTTTCAAGTTTGAATACTATTACTACCTCTGAATTATAATAAATCAATTGAATTTTACTTGTTGCATGTAAAAATTAATTACAGTGGAGCTTCACTAAAGTTAAGAAAAATTTGGTAAACTTTAATGAAACTTAACTTTAGTGAAGCAGACTGAGGTCAGTGGCGGTCATTTAATACATGATCGGGACTAAATAATAATAATTTAAGTCATAGGTGACATACAAGAGCAAACTATTTAATAATTTGGATTCCAGTGGATTAATTTGATTTTATACTAATGAATTTTCATTAAAAATATTGCTGTTAGAAAGTTCTTCATTATAGATATATCTGCTATAGAAATTGTTTTTTTTTTTTTTTTTTGTTCCTTGAACGAACAATTGACAAGTACCGTATCTATTTTTCAATCTATATGTATAAGCAGCTACGATTTGCTTTGGATTCACCAAATTCTCCGAATTGGTTACTAAGTACCTTATATTCAAGTATTTTGGTATTTATTTAAATTTATTTATTATATAAAATGAATAACTGAATTGAGTAAGTAGCTTTCAATCAGATCACTCGCTTTATATATATTTGAAAAAAAAATTAAAAATTTCTAGAATTCAACATTCTAGAATTCTTTTTGTATAGAGAAATATTTTTATTAAAAAACGCCACTGACTTGTTTACGCTTTTATGTTTAAAGGCCAATATAATTTATGACTTTATAGTTCAGCTCATAACCAATCTTAGTTATGTCATGAAAAGTATATAACTAATATTATTTCCCTTTGTTTTTCTAACATTGTTCAATTTTTTACTTTCAATAAACATAATTAGTAATATTTATGAAGTTTAAGTTACAAACGAAGTTCTAAAATTCAACAGAGAAAAGTTTAAAATTGAATACTCTTATGACATCCAAACTAATTTCTTTAAATCATACTATATGTACTTGTTTTTCTTAATTCGCATATACCTTTTATGGAATTTATAATATCTTTGTCTTAAAAATGTATAATGTAATAATATTGTTTCTTTCTATTTCTATAAAATCCTCTTAACTTTAGTGAGAAAAAAGTGACGACTGATGTAAACATTACTGAAGCTCTACTGTATATACATATACCTATCTATGTTACCGATATTTAGGCCCGATTTACATTAACGCTCCACTCTCACTCCGATATCACTACGCTCCCGATCCGATATAATCTTGTTGTGTTCACAATGTTCACATTACAGTGCTGATATCATGCTGGTATCTATTCGTTCTCTATTCACATTATAATGCTGCTCTGGGTACACTCTCAATTCGGTCTCAGTTCGATACAAATATCTTTTCATAACAACTGAATGCAAGCGGAGTGGAGTGGAATCAAAAAAGTGTTTACACTATAGGTACAAGCCATAACCAGTCTGATATCGCTCCGATAAAATATTACCTGAGTGGTATTGATATTGGAGTGACATTGGAGCGCGGGAGCGAACCGTGACTGAAATCGGACCGATATCAGAGCGATGACGTGAATACACTCATTGTTTATTGTGTAAGAATATTTTATCGAACCTGGAGCGGAGTGATATCGGAGTGAGAGCAGAGCGTTAATGTAAATCGGGCCTAATGCTTTGTTTATATGTATATTATAGTGTTTATACGTTTATATATAAAACAATATACATATGTACTAACAAGCACTCTGTAGGTATGTAATCATTGTACTAATAACGGGATACCGTAAATTAAAAACTAAACCACTTAATTAAAAAATGTTAATTAACTCAAATATTTCAATTATTTTCCCACAGTATCTGACATTTTCAAATATTAATGTCAACCTATCAATACTTAAAAATAAAAATAAATTTTTAAACTTACCAAGGGGCAAATTATAAGAAAAAGGGACAAAATCCAAACAAGGTCGCAGTAGTACACTATTTATAGGCAATAAAAAAACAAAAAAAAAAAAAAAAAAAAAACAAAATCAGAACAAAACAAAACAAACTCACTTAACAAAAACAGAAGATGCAAACTTTCTTTTTAACAAATTATAAAAATGTACACTTTACATAGGTATTTGTTGTTGTTGTTGCACAAACTTTCTTAAATAATACAGAAATAAAAAGTTAATACTGTTTATTTACTAACACACAAACAAATTGGATGACTGCGTGTTGCGAGCTTTTTCTTCCCTGTTAGCATAGTCTACAAGGTAGCAGCTTTTAGTACAAACAATTGAACATTTAAGTCAACTATTTTGAACATATGTAACCAGACACAGACGCACAATACACGCCATACACACGCCACCTTAACTACTATGCTATTAACAGCCGTACACTTGGAGCAGCTGTACTTATTTAACAAAATTCCCATACATATACGACATATACCTACCTACGTGTACCGCATACCGCATGCATACATACATATGTACGTACACACTACACCTCTTAATAAAAGTACACTTCGGCTCAATCCGTTCACACCGCTCACAATTTTATTATGCATACAAATTTACCTGTAGTACATGAACATAGGTGTACCAAGTCTACGAACCAAAAGTGCAATTTCATATAAAAAGCGGGTTCTACACGATGCTACGAACGTTCCTTCCAACGTTCGATCGAACGTTTGAGGCAATTAAGTTCGATAGTTGGTGCGACGAATGTATCTGCTACACGGTGAATCGAATGTTTGATCCAATACGAATGATGATGTGTTGGTACTCAGTGGACGACGCTGTTATCTGTCTGATGTTATCTCTAATGTTATACACTGATGTTGTCTCTTTTCACATGAACGAGTCGTGCAGCTGCTGAGTCGAACCAACCAACGCAACCAACATTGACCTTCAAACGTTCGAAGCACCCCTTTGACTCGGTGCAAAAATACCGACATCGAACGGGACACGACCAAATGCGAACGTTTGACGCTCGACATTGGACACTCGTAGGTTCGAACAACGGCTACACGATGCTATGAACCATCCAACGTCGAATGTTGGAAGGTGTTCGTAGCATCGTGTAGCAGCGGCTTAAGTATGTACCATACACATCTATACAAGTACATACGTACAGACAGACCTAGTTTAAGTAGAGTTAAAGCGACCCCTGCATGCTAAATTAATAAAACTGTGCAAAATTTATTGGAGTCTTCTCCAGAAAACTCGTTATTAATTAATTTGTAAAATAAAATTATTTTAAAATAAAATACATTAGAGTTACGTGGTCACAACCGCGTAACTTTAATGCATTCATCCCAGTTGTCATTCTTCATAAGTGATAATTAAGTCCCTAGATCAATCGGTGGCGCTTTCCACTGAAGTTCAAAAAGTTAGGCAGTGAGATATTTTTCGTTTATACAAGTATCTCCTCTTTACTATTTAAACTTTCTCTACGTTCGTTACTGTACTCGCGCGTTCAGTTTGTTTGGCTTTTATTAGTTTTGTCTCCAGCCATGGTTTTTTTTTTTGAATAGATAGCAGCACGTGTCAGATTGAAAACGTAAGAAATGTTGCCATCTAGTGACGTTGCATGAAACCTTGTGAAGTTTTCTAACTACTCATGGATGTTTTTATTTTTCTATATTTAACTGGGACTATAAATTGATTTTTACATGATTATTTTTTAAAAAATTCGAACTCATCTCATAATCTCAGTTACATACATATATACTATTAAATTTCCTACATTTGATCCTACAAATTGTGAAAAATTAACTATTGACCACGGAACTTTGATAATGCGTGTCCGGCACGCAGTTGGTGAATTTTATATTAAATGCAGTTTTAGACGAGAGGGGGGAGAGAGCAATCGCAACTGTAACTCCGGGTTCAGGTTGGGAATGGGGGCTCGGCGGAGCCATTGGCAATGGGCCGCGGAAAAGTATAAAAGTGTTTTTTTCTTCATTGCTCGTCGACGTATTTTTGGGGGAAAATTGAAAGATTTTTTTTGTTCCCGAGGCCCATCATTGCGCAATAATATCTATAACGCCCTACAAAGATAGACGTTACAATCATTGCATAATATATTTCAAAATTCAAACTGCTTTTGGTCAACACAATACATATTCACTCATTTACGACATAATATTGTACATCAGATTTTGTGCAATACATATCATTATTGAGCGGGCCACTTTATTATTACAGTTAGTGGGGGATGTGCTCATTATACATATGTACTTGGATGCAGGCGAACTGAGAACCCTCTCATAAATCTCAGCAGATTGTTATTGTAAAGTGCACTGAATTGAAATCAAATGCAATATGCGTGCAAGAGTATTCACAATGTACATATTGTACAGAATTCACAATGCAAACCATAGCAAACTTATACTATTTTTTAAACACTATTTTTAGTCGAATTTTCTCCGAAAAATTAGACTTATACAGTCTATACGATAAGAGCTGCGAGAGGCGAGAGTAGGGGCGCTATCCGTTTTCGGACCCGTAGAACACGAATATGTAGAAAAAAAAATGTCTGATACATATATATATATATATATATATATATATATATATATATATATATATATATATATATATATATATATATATATATATATATATATATATATATATATATATATATATATATATATTTTCCCGCCACCTTTTAATTTGTGTAGGGCCCCCCTATGGAAGTTAAGAGATGAAATTTGGTAAATGGGGCTCATTTTCGAGGCACCTCATACTATCAAAGTGGGGTCAAATTTTGGGCAAATTTTTTTTCTGACCCGACCTTTAAGGGGGTGGTGGGGGGCGGAAAAGCAATAAAACTTTTCCAAACCGGTTTTAAATAATGTTTCGGTCAATTATCTACAACATATCCAAAATGCAGCTTCCTAGGATGATATGGTGGGAGTAGAGGGGGGAAAAACGATTTTCGCTGGATCTAACAGGCCCCCAGCCCCCCAGAATTAACGTAGACGGTTGAAATTTGGTGTGTTGATAAAGTTCGTACCTAGGTTATGCTTTTTGGAGGTTTTAATATTTTACCCCCACCCCCCTCATTTTTAAGCTACAATTTCATGCATTTTCGACGTTTTCGAAGTTTGTACCACTCGCACAGGTCACCCGAATAAACCTAGAAGGCTGAAATTTTGTATTCGGATTGAGTTAGTATCAAGGGGGTGCCTTTTGGGGGTCTCGACTTTTAACCCCTACCCCCACCATTTTTATACCCAAAAGAACATGATTTTTCTTGTTTTTTAACAGTTTCGTTCGGGTCAAAATCTCCCCAAATAAACCTAGAGGCCTGAAATTTGGTATACAGGTTAAGCTAATAGCCAGACACTGTTTTTTGGAGGTTTTAACTTTTAACCCTTACCCCCACGATTTTTACGCCAATATTTCCTTAATTTTTTTGCTTGTTTTCTAACACGTCTAGAGACTCCATAAGGAAACCTAGAGGGCTGAAATTTTGTACGTGTATTCAGTTAGTATCCAGCTAGTACCTTGTAGGGAGTCCACATCACTTTTCCCCCCACTTCTCCCATTTTTACATCGGAATTGAATGCTATTGTTAAGTGTGTTTTAAAAGCATTATGTTTATTCTAAATACAAGTAGGCGAATAGTAATTTTAAAAAATTTAAAAAAAAGTGAACTTACTTTTATGACAAATGAAATACATACATATTAAGTAATTTAAAAATGTTATTAAAGTCACTGTTTATTTATAAATTAGGAATTTTGGATTTTTAGTATTTATAAAATAGAAATTTTGGATTTTTTTGGAAAGAAAAAATATCTTTATAAAGGCCTTCCAGTTTACTATTTAAGGTCCTTTTTTAATATTTAAAACTAAAACATAAAGGCAATTAGCGGATAAACATGGGCAGGAATGTCCTCGTACGAATTGTGTTGGTTTTTTTTCTGCTACCTGTTTTCGGCACAAAATTGAAATTTACTGAGATACAGCCCTTAAATACTTAAAACCTTTTTTTAAAGCCTCGATCAGCCGAACACTCATCACCAGTTTTGAAACCAACAAAATGGCAATTCGGTTGTAGACTTTCAATCACATTTCGCTTGTAGACATTCAATACCGAAGATGAAGGGGAAAATTCGACTACCGTGATGGGGCCCCGCTGCTCACGGCGTTTTTGTATTTATAATTATTTTTACTGTGTCTAGTTTTAGAAAAAGGTTTTCAGTCATAATTTTATTCTTAAGTTTCTTTTGGTTTCTATAGTTTAAAAAAAAAATTCGTTTTGGTAAGTAACACCAAAATCTAAAAGAACAGAAACTGGTTCTTCTTGACAACATTAATTCTTGTACCTATTTTGATAACAAAGAATTGAACAAAATTTCAATAAAATTAAAAGTTGATGCTTTTCAAAACTTTATTGGAGAATACAGTGTAACCTCTTTTTATGCGATCTTTTTTGTGCGACTTTTTTATGTGGTTTTTAAAAAATGTCCATTAAAATAGGTACATAGTTTGAGTGAAAACTGAAAAGTACGAGGAAGTACGAAATTTGAATATTAATTTGCAGTAAATTTTTCTGTTAACTGTTCTCTACGGAAATCTTAAAGTTTTGAGTTCTGTATTTTTCATAAAAATTTTTTTATACCATCGCGATCGATAGCATAATTTTTTTTTTTACAATCTGTAGCGAACTCTACTTTTTATAGTTCTTTTTGAAGTTTTTGAATATTCTTTTTTGTGCGATTTTTTTAATGCGGTCCTTATGCATAACATAAAAAGAGGTTATGCTGTGTTACAATTTAATTGCAGATGAAAATTTATGTGAAGAAAATATTCCAGTGTACTTATATGTATAGAGATATTAATAGCTAGCAGTAAATATAGAATATCAATTAAATCAATATGCAGTATCCAATTGTTCAGCTAAATGCCTGATAATAATTAATTATTAAGTCGATCGTTTGTCAATGTTTAATCATTTGCCTATTTGTTATATTAATATTAGTATATTGTAAATTCTAGAAAATCCTAAAGTTACCATATATTATAGAATATACAAATCAATTAAAAGAACTGTTTGATTTTTTAAAGATTTGAAGCAGTGTATTTGAACTTGTTTTAAAAGACAATATTTAGTTTTAACACTGTCAGATGTCAGTTAATATTATATAATATGTAACCTATATTTCTTTAATATAGTTAAGTGAAATCGGAAAATTTTAGTAAGATATTTTATGTAATTGTATAAAACAACATTATAAAGTACATAGTAATAGTATTTTGTATGCAGTCAAGCTTTGTTAAGATTTATAAAACTGTATTTTAAACTATGGAAATCGTTCAAAACTTTGTACATATTAATGAAATGATGAAAAATTAGATGTACATTATCAAAAAAAAATGTTCATATTATGTAATAAATTGTATCTTTTCACAATATAGTTATTAATAAAAATTAATGTTTAATTGTTAATAAATTATTGTCGCTATCTTTGAAACTTATATGTACCTAATAGTAATATGTACCTAAGCCCTAGGGATATGTAGGATTATATTCCTCTAGCTTTTAATTAATTAAAATGTAAATAAGAATAACATTATTTAATGTGTATGTATTTTGATAAGTTGAAATTTATTATTTTATGTATTGATGAATGAAGTATATGTATATGGCACATTTAGAGTGGGTCGGACTGACAATTAAGTAAATAATTTGTTACACCTTAACAGTTAACAACAGTAACAGATGTTGGTTTCAATGGATTGATTTTGTAAAAATTTATTTTATGTCATATACCTACCTTCAAATTTTTCTTATTTTTTGTTCATGTTTCAAGAACTAAAAATAAGTTATGATTGACTATGTGAATAATTTTTATAGCACTGCTTGTATTGCAATATTATAGGTAGTTACAGTTAAATATAATTCTACTGTATTACTTTTTTTATTTAACTTATTGTTAGTATAACTACACATAGGTACATATATTTTATTATTGTATTTATAGAATTTCAATTTAAACAATAATGGGTACATCATACAAGGTTACATATCTTCATCACTCATCACAGCATTAAAAGGTATAAATTATTAAATTAAAAAAAAAGATTTTCTTTTACCTTGATATAACTGTACAATATAACAGGGTATCGTCCCCATTGCCAATATCTACTACTATATTATATACCTTAAGCCGCTGCTACACGATGCTACGAACACCTTCCAACATTCGACGTTGGATGGTTCATAGCATCGTGTAGCCGTTGTTCGAACCTACGAATGTCCAATGTCGAGCGTCAAACGTTCGCATTTGGTCGTGTCCCGTTCGATGTCGGTATTCTTGCACCGAGTCAAAGGGATGCTTCGAACGTTTGAAGGTCAATGTTGGTTGCGTTGGTTGGTTCGACTCAGCAGCTGCACGACTCGTTCATGTGAAGAGAGACAACATCAGTGTATGACATTAGAGATAACATCAGACAGATAACAGCGTCGTCCACTGAGTACCAACACATCATCATTCGTATTGGATCAAACATTCGATTCACCGTGTAGCAGATACATTCGTCGCATCAACTATCGAACTTAATTGCTTCAAACTTGGAAGGAACGTTCGTAGCTTCGTGTAGAACCCGCTTCATATTGTACTATTAAATACATGCAAAACCATTTCAAAATTTATCTTTTAACCGACGCGCGTCGTTTAAAAACGTCGTTTTGGAACGATGTCATCATGCACATCGTTCCAAAACTGTCACTGACTTCTGGGAACGCCCACAAAAAAACAACAATACTTTTTGCCACACACATGGTTCCAAAACGACATTTTGGAACGATATCGTTCAAAATCGTCGTTTTTAAATGTATTGTATGTCTGACAATTTTAAGAAATTAAATACCATAATATCAAAAAATAATAATACACTTTGTTTTAAAGTAATACCTTTGTATGTAATACATAATTAATAATTGTTCATTTATATGCATTCCATGTACATATTCCGTGTAATATGTATAAATTAATAGGGTACATAAGGTCCAACATAATGATTCAGCATTTTTTTTTAAACATTTATAAAATGGTACATAATTGATAAATAATCTTTTGGCAATAAATAAATTACTATAAAAAATATCACTTTTTATATCCTTGGACAACTAAACAGGTAAAAAAAAACTTCCTGATTTTTCCCATTCTTTATGTTTTTACATACGTACAAAGAAAATGAAATCATTATTATATTTATTTATTATTTATATTGTAATTTTTAATTGAACTCACACGTCTTCGTTCATATGTGGGCTTTTTTTTAAACTTGATTTTTTTTGTAGGTAGGTTGAAATTTGAATTAAATTTAAATCAAGTTTATTTAGTGGCTTTTTTTTTATTAATTTGCCAAACACAACAAAAAGGTGTAGTAGTTTATTTTAAAAAGTTATTTCATCCAAACATTGTCAAATCAATTTAAAAAATTATTTGGAAAGAAAACTACATAATTATTCTGTTAATAAATGTACTTATGTGAGTAAATTTATTTATGTAGTTTCGGCATATAAAATCATCCTAAATTTTTTTATAATATCCTTACAGATTCTTGTTTACAAAGTTCATAATATGTGTTTAAAATAAAATCTTAAAATAGACAGAGAACAACAGAACTATTTACTTACTTGTATTATATTTTACAAACAATAAATAAAATATTAGTTTTCATGCAGTGCATTTAATAAGGTGGATGTTATACCATTAAATAACAAGAATCATATAATATGATCTCAAATATTGCCACGCACTGTAGTTTTTTACAATTAGTTAGCAACAATATAAGTAGAAAATAATATTAAAATACTGTTCCAAGGTGACAAATCTCGTCACTATTTTAATTGAAATTTCAAATCAATCAATCATTTATTATTAATAATTAACACTATTACAAAAATTCATAATTATTGTAAAAAATAAGTAGGTATAAGGTACCTTAATTATATTGAATTTAAAGCGTTTTAATTTCAATTCAATTTCAAAACTCGTTATTTTAACGAGTTTTGACAATTAAAAGCTCAATATTTTATTGAAGAAATTATGTTTTTAGAATTTAGTAACATCCAGTGGCGGTCTACAGTGATGGTAGATAAATTGAATATTATGTACATGTAACTACAGTATTGTTCTCTGCAAATTTTTATTGTCTCAAGATAAAACTGGGCCTGTACATATATGCATGTGCGATATGTGCTTTTTTGTAATTGATATTATTTTATATAATATATGTAGGTATAGATTTATAAATAATTGTATTTTTTTTTTAAATTAATTGATTTATATTGATAATAAAAATAATAATAAATAAATAGTTAACTATTTCTTAAAATGTTTCACTTAATTAATTGACGGAGCAATAGTAATTTTTTAAATGTAGGAATTTTCTACAGGAATGCTATTAAAACGCCTAACACTTGTTAGTGTAATAACTATAACTTGTAATATTAAAAAAAATTAGAATAAATAACAAATAATTTGGAGCAAGGATTCAAATTTCACTATTTCGGGTCTTCTAATTAGAACTGATTGTGAAATGTTACATACTTTAAAGAATATTGTTATTATATTGAATAAACTTAAATATTGTTAATTAATTTGCCAGTTTTAAGTATTGATTATTTTATAGTTATTTTAAATTGTGTGATACTTTGAATTATTGCAATTTCATTAATTTAGCCACAATTTAGCCATTAGCCTATTATCATAGTAATGAATCATGAATCATGATACTAACATTAAATGTTATTTTAAGTATAAGTCTGGGCTTGTAGACTGTCTGTGTACACATGTTTTAGAACGTGTAAAATATTTTAGATGGGCATGGAATAAAAATTTAGTGAGTGAATATATTTATTTTTATAAATAGAAATTGATTGTAACATCTTTTTTTATTTTAATATGTAATTGGATTATGTATAAGTGGATTAATATAAGTGGAAACATGTTCAAAAAATACGTATGTATTTAATTAATATTCATGTGTTTGAATATGTAATTAACTAATCACAAATGAGAAAAGATTCATAATCACTTTGATTTTAAATATTTCACGTTGAATTGAAGCCACTACACATATATGCGTGATACATAATTCACACACTTTTTATTATAAATGTACGTGAAGATAATTATTGTAATAAATATAGAATAGAAAAATTGGCGAATTTAACGTATAATCATTATTATCTATCTATCTATCAATTATTTATTAATATCTATTGTAAATAAACTCCATAACTTATATGATGTACATAATTATGTTTACCACTAATTGACTTGTTTACAATTTAATTTGCGCGTTATTGTAAATTAACCGGAATTTATTTAAGTAAATTGGGTAAAAAGTATGTAAATATAAATTACATATTATCCTACTGAGTTATTGCTTGCTTATTGAAATTATTATTACTGCCTAACATAATAGTATGTATCTCTACCTAATTAATTAATAATATAATAATAATAATAATAATAATATTAATAATAATAATAATAATATTTATTTGTTTCAATCTGACGATTACAACAAACGGAGCAGTTGTAAACTTAAAATTACTCTGTTTACAAAATTACAATAAATATAAATACAATAATTACAAATAGTAATAACAATTATAAAATACAATAAGTAGAAAGCACATTATAAAGTTCCTTTTTATTCCGTTAAAGTAGTTTTATCTGAACTTGTGGTTGAACTCTCAGCACATATAGATAAGTTACTAAAAATTTACAGTTTTAAAATTCAATCGTAGTTAGCAGATTATAAAGTTCCCTTTTCCGTTAAAATAGTTTGTATATTCATTTAAGACAAATGATCTGAGACGGCAAGCGGAAATAGTATAGTTAAACAGGTTGCTCATTTTGTTGCTTTGCTTGAGTCAATGTGTAGTAGCTGAACACTAAGTTGACCAATGTTTGTAACCCCGTCAAGATACCTTTCAATATAATATGCTCTATAGGACTTGTAAATTGCACAATGAACAAAGAAATGCAACAGGTCATCTCTTTTCGAGAGTGTTGCATATCGGACATGAATTTCTGCAGTCAAAAGTATATTTGCAATTTGAGAAACATAAACTAAATCTAAATTGGCTGGCTGTTTCAATTTGTGTAATAACGCGCGTTTTATTGATGGAGCATCGGAAATTAATAATATAATAATGTAATGATATTATGATGTAAATTAAAAGTTTAAAAATTTAATAAACAATGGCCAATGATTATTAAAAATTTATATTATTTATTTATTTTTTTTTAATGTTATTCTTTAATTAAAGAGGAAAATTTACAAAACATTTTTAAGGTAATTGAACTTTAATGTATTTAAAAACTATTTGACTGTGATGTCGTGCGGATATATTTTTTGTTTTTTTTGGTGATCACTATAGACCGGATGAAATAATTTTTCACAGGACCGGCTTAACGATTTCAGTGTAATACTGTTAGACTGTTTGTATTTATGTATGAGTCTGCTACAACAGAAATAACAGAATCCTGAAAATTTACTGAAATTCAACATAGAGAAGCAAAAACTTTTTAGAAAAATTTTATTATGTGAGATTTATATCAAAAATAAAAAGGGGCCCCGAATTTTGTTGAATTAAAGTTTTGCAATATTTATTTGTCTAACTAGCTGGCAGGTACATATAAAACAAAATTTATTGTCTTGCGGCTGTCTTTCAGCATCAGTTGATAAACAAACTCCTTATCTCTTTTTAACTTTTTAAAATTTAATATATGTACCTTGTTTACAATTTTTTAAAATTTTTAGTTTTCTTCATAGGTACATACACATGCAATGTAAATCAAGCAATATTTAATCTAGTTGTCCATTTCATTCAAACCCATAAACAAAACATCATTTTGATGACATCGTACGTGTTGTACGTATAAATATGTACGTATGTATTATTTGTATTTTTAACCACAGATACTATTGATATTAGAGTATTTGTATGGACCATACAATTTTTTTTTTAGATATTATTTTTTTGAAGCAAAATCGTCATATTGATTAACACCTTTGATAATCTACAAACACAGAATAGCTACAAACTATCGATGGTAATGAATATTTTTTAATTTTTATGTGATTTTTGTTGTAATTTGAGAGTATTTATTAATAAATGTTCTAAAAATATTTATATTAACAAATATAACATCAGTTAATCTAGAAAAATTTTAAATCCCCTCTTGTTTAACCATCCATATTCGTCAACACTTCAATCACTTTTCATTTTCATAATATAGATTGTGTATATAAGTGTATTCCCACTATTTATTCAATGCTCAAAAGTATATACAAAAAAAAAATATTAGTTAGCAAAAATGAAATAAATACCTCCATAATATTTTATTAATTATTAGATAACACATGATTAACGTTACATCTTTTTTTCTTAATATGTATACTTTTATTTGTGTATAGTTTGTTGGCAAGATATACTAGTTTTGTATGAACATTTTTTAAGGAAAAATTAGTAATATTTTCTAAAACATATGTTAATTCGATTTAATTTAATCAGTTTATGTATGTATGTATGTAAAGGAACATTATTTGCTCTAGCAGACTCATACATAAATACAAGCAGTCTAACAGTATTACACTGAAATCGTTAAGCCGGTCCTGTGAAAAATTATTTTATCCGGACTATAGTCATCACTTATTTTGTGATAGAAAAAGGTAAACAAGTGAAAAAGTTAGTAAGAAATTTTTTTAAAATTTTTGTCAATAATAAATTTTTCTTGCAGTAAACGTCAAAATATTTAATTAATGTAGGTGTCTTTCATATCTTCAATCCGTTGGCTTTGCAAATAATTATGCGAATTAAAATTTAAACAAAGTGATTAGTCACGATAATCATCTTATTACAAATTTTTAATCCAAATAATATTTTACGTGCTTTTAACAGGGCCGTGGAGACAAATCAAGGCGGGCCTCGGGAATAAATCAGACTTTTTAAAAATTTTTTTCTCAAAAATATAAGTGACGAGCAAAAAAAAAGCTCTTTAATTTTTTGCTCGGGCACCCTACCGACAGCTACGGGCCCCCTTTTCAAGCCCGAGCCCCGGCTGCCCCCACTCTCGTCCGGCCTGCCTTTTAAAAAATTAAAACTATGCCGATAAATTTATGCGATAGCTGAAATATTATACTGATAATATAGTAATAAAATAGTAGGTAGATAAAAAATGAATTGTCGGTGGACGGACATAATGATAATGGACATTAACGTTACCTAACATGCACTACGTGTAATGATATAGGTGACGGTGACACTAATATGTATTATTTCAAAATACATTTTTATTTATTTTCCCATTAAATATTAAACGACGTCAATAATTTCAAAAGATATTTGTAAAGATAAAAATAAATACTTTTGCTATTAAATATGAAATTTTGCGTTCTGGAGTTCATAACCTTAACCCATAAAAGTAAAATTATACTGGCGATTGGCGACATAAATTTTTTTTTAAATACCAAAACAAGTATATGTATACGAAGTATTCAGTTGTACAGTTGCAGTCATTAAATTGAAGAAAAAAAGTTATGACGTATTTGCCATGAAAGTTATAAAAATAAACTTTAACTCTATTAGTGTTAATTTTGTAATATGTAGGTATTTTCTTGAAAAGTGTAGATAAATAAAAAAAAGTATCCTTGAACTTTGTATTCAATAATGATTGCACAAAATTTTCTATCGTATGTACCTAGTTATTGTTTAAAAAATAAAAATCGTTTTTTATTTTATTATTGACATTATTTAATTCAAAACGTAATAAATCACACAAAATGCATTATTATTATTTATTTCGTGTGGGGATGGGGAATGACGACCGACGCATATACATACATGGGGGGTCAAAGGGTGGTCAAGGTGGGTCAAAGGGTTATGAGCGCCCTCCACCACCGAAAATTAAAAACATACAGGTATTATTTAATTTTGAATGCGCCACATCCATAAAATTGTTATTTAGTTACCCTAATTGATTCTAATTGAAAGGGTCAGTGCAAAAAGTTGTTAAGTCCACTTTTTACCGTTATTGAGTTATTTACTGCAATCTGTCCCATTTTGTCCGCACTATCGCATGGTTTGTTCAAATTTGTATGAAGAAGTCGGTAACTGATCGTTTTTGCATATTTTTGAATATGAGCTGGTGTTCATTTCAGTGCAAGAAGTTGAATGTGCCCGCGACGTAGACCGCGACAAGAATTAGAATGTGACTTAGCAACTTTTTGCACTGACCCCTTCAATTGTAAGAGTAAATAGAGTGAGTCCCTATTTATTTATATAACATATAATTGATTACTACAAAAAATAGAGCCGGGGCAAGGCATTATACATTTTGTTATCAAGGAAATGTCAAAATTATGTTTGAGTGAAAATGTTTGGGTACATAATTATTATTAATAAGTTACGACTTAATTAACAATTAAAAAGTTTTAAATTAACTATTCTTTCTAGGTTAAATTAAATGATTTTTTAAAAATATTTACATATTTTCAATTTATTATTAATTAAGCAAAGCTATGATACAAAATGGCGGACTATGAAAACTCCTGTCCCGACTCTATTTTCTGTAGTGTTTTAGGGACTCTAGACTCGAACACAGATAGACTCAGTGTACTTAGTGACATCTATTTGTGAGAGTAAAAATTTACTAGCTGCATTAGTTGACATTTCAGAATACAAATACCCCTGTCGCAGCATCTGCATAACATAGCGAATTTCCAAATCTTGGGCACTGGCGGATCTCATCTAAGACCTGTACCTATTTAAAATAGTTTAGCTTTCTAAGAGTAAAAGAATTTTTAAAATCGGTTGGGTAATTAGTTTTGGTATTTTTGGGGACCCAAGAACCCGAACGAATTTTGTGCAGCATAGTTGTATCCATCTAAAATAATTTAGTTCTCTAGCAGTGAGAAATTTTTTAGCATCTTTTCGATAGCTTATTACTGGCGTTTTCGGATATGCAAGATCCCGGTGGACCTCATTAAAAAATCAGCTCGACCGTATATTCTAGGCGGACTTTATGTAAAATATATATATATATATATATATATATATATATATATATATATATATATATATATATATGTACATATATATATATATATATATATATATATGTATATATATATATATATACATATATATATATATATATATATATATATATATATATATATATATATATATATATATATATATATATATATTCAAAACCCGTTGTGTAGCATTCTACGCCGCATTTGCATCCGCAGGACAGTTGTGGATCTCAGATAACACAACCTGTACCTATCTAAAATAGTTTACCTCCGTAATAGTAAAAAGGTTTCAAAATCGGTCAGTTATTTTATTTTTGACACTTTTAGGTCCTACTGACACTTCAGACCTTACATAACGTAATCTATATGTATCTAAAATAGCTTAGCTCCCCAACAGTGAAAAAATTTTCAAAATCGGTCGGCTAGTTTATTTTTGACGCTTTTGGATCCGATGGACCCTGGCAGACTTTACATAACGTAATCTATATTTATCTAAAATAGTTTAGCTCTGTAACAGTGAAAAAATTTTCAAAATCGGTCGGTTAGTTTATTTTTACCACTTTTGAGCCCCATGGACCCTGGCGGACCCTAAATAACGTAATGTATGTCTATCTAAAATAGTTAGTTCCCCAACTGTGAAAAAATTTTCAAAATCGGTCGGTTAGTTTATTTTTGACACTTTTGGATCCCATGGACCCTGGCAGACCTTACATAACGTAATCTATATTTATCTAAAATAGTTTAGCTCTGTAACAATGAAAAAAATTTCAAAATCGGTCAGTTAGTTTATTTTTGACACTTCTGGATCCTATGGACCCTGGCAGACCTTACATAACGTAATCTATACTTATCTAAAATAGTTTAGCTCTGTAACAGTGAAAAAATTTTCAAAATCGGTCAGTTAGTTTATTTTTGACACTTTTGGGTTCTATGGACCTTGGTGGACCTTACATAACGTAATTTATATTTATCTAAAATAGTTTAGCTCTGTAACAGTGAAAAAATTTTCAAAATCGGTCAGTTAGTTTATTTTTGACACTTCTGGATCCTATGGACCCTGGCAGACCTTACATAACGGAATCTATATTTATCTAAAACAGTTTAGCTCTGTAACAGCGAAAAAATTTTCAAAATCGATCAGGCAGTTTATTTTTGACACTTTTGGGTCCTATGGACCCAGGCGGACCTTACATAACGTAATCGATATTTATCTAAAATAGTTTAGCTCTGTAACAGTGAAAAAATTTTCAAAATCGGTCAGTTAGTTTATTTTTGACACTTTTGGGTCCTGTGGACCCTGACGGACCTTACATAATGTATTCTAAATCTATCTAAAATAGTTTAGCTCTGTAACAGCGAAGAAATTTTTAAAATTGGTCGTTTAGTTTATTTTTTACAATTATGGGATCAGTAAATCCTGGCGAAACTCATACAAGTCTAGTACTCTAACAGTAAGAAAAGGGTTCTAAGGATCTCATATAACTTATGGCAGTCCGTAAGCTTCTTGCGGACATCATTTAATTAATTAATTCAAATACTTTAACTTACTAACTGTGAAAAATTTTTTAAAATCGATTGGTTAATTAATTTCTGGCCTTTTTAGGTCCCGAAAACCTTGACCTCACATAAAATACCTTAAATCCATTTGAAATGGTTTAATTTTTTAACATTATTAATTATTAGTGGAAAAATTTTCAAAATCGATTCAAAATATTTTTCCGTACATACATATGTACATTGTACAGATTTTGTTTTGTTTTATATTTAATAATATTTATATCATAACATAATCTTCAATTTCTTGTTTACTTAAAAATTCAATAAAAAAAAAAAAAAAATTCTTCATTACATTAGCTTAGAAAATCTGTTTAATTTACATTTTTTAACATGGAATAGAACCATACTAATTATAATGCAATAAATGAGAAACAAAACTCTATACATGTATGTGTGTTATATCTCATATATGTGAATAGTTTTCACTTGTTCTCACAAAATTTTTTAATAAAAAAGTGAAATATTTTTATACTTATTAAAAACTGAGATATAAATATAAATTACTTATTAGACTAACAAAGAAAGAATAAAAGTGAAAATTTACATTTTCTCGAAAAATACTTAAAATAGAAAGAAAATTATAAGAATATTTTCTTCATAATTTTTTTTTTCCTTTTCAACGATGTAAAAATCGAACTGCCTTATGATAGGATCGAATGATAAAAAATGGCCAGAAAACCTACTTCTGGGCATCCGACGTGTCTGGCTAACGAACTTAGCCAAGCCAATTCAGAATCCAGTCCGCACACAAAATTTCATAAGCGTTAGACGTTTCGTTCGAGAGTTATCGCGCGGATACATATATATATATATATATATATATATATATAAATTTTAGTGAATATCATTTTCGTATTCTAGGGACCTCAAAACATATTTCTGATATGGTCCCGGGCTTAGGTCGCACCATGACACCTGGCGTAAAAGCTGAATTTCCAGTTTTGGAAATTCGCTAATATGAAATGACCATTATGGCCATTATGCGTTGACATTATTTTGACAATTTTATAAATATAAGTGAGGTTAGTTATAGAGAGGTATAAAATTTATCTTTAAATTTATTTTACCTATATAATATAAAATAAAATAAAATAAAAACATGACCACAACTGAACCACTAGTCGACGCACTTCCGTATATTGATCAAGGATATGATGAGCCAGGAGTTAGAGAAGCGGTAAGTGTCTAATGTTTGTTTATTTTTTTATTATGTAAATCTGAAATTCGGTACTTATAGGCAATATCTATGGTCGAAGATGAATGCAGAAGATATCGTCCCACTAAAAATTACTTAGAATCTCTACCTCCTTTAAATTTAAGTGCGTTTGAGACACCGGCATTACGGGCAGAATTAGAACGATTACAAAATCGTGCTCCAATGGAAACGTTGAGTATGAAAAGATACGAACTTCCACCACCTCCAGCTGGCCGTTTAGGTGAACCACAAGCGTGGTCTGAATGTGTAGATAATAGTTGCGCTCAGTTGGAACACCAACGTGTTCGGCTGCTAAATTTACGGCTAGCACTAACACACGGGCCGGCCGCGTGGCGTAGATATCTTGAAACATTGGAAAGAGTCGATGTGAAAGCTCAAGCGAAATTAAAAGAACTAAGAGCGCAACTTCATGATGTTAATTGGCAACGAAAATCATTACAGACCAGAGGTGGGGAACAGTTGCGAGCTTTGGAGGCGCGATGGGTCGCACTAGTGTCACATAATTATGAATTGGAACAAGCTTGTTCACAGCTAGAGGAAGAATATGCCGCTCTCTGTAAACAATATGAAGACGCGACCTCTGCTGATAGTTTTGAAGCAAATGATAAAACGATTGACAAAAATGAAAGTAAAATTGAAACTGCCAACTCTCCATCAAATGTACATCAAGGCAGTAGTGAATAATAATTTGTCATTATTAAAATATATCAATAAATTGTTTTTGAAATTAACTTTGTACAATATTTTTGAAAATTTAATCCTACTTTTGTATATTTATATGTAATTAGAATCAGAGGCATAACTAAAAATTATGCACCTCCAAAAATCTACTTTTTTGGAAAAAATGACGAGCAAAGAAAAACGTCGTTAGCCTCTCTTATCCGGTTTTTTCCCCGAAAATAACCTGGACGAGCATAAAAAAAATAATTTCTTTCAAATTTCTCACTTTGTCTGTTATGCGCTGTTTCTTTCCCTTATTGCGCCCTTTTTCTCGTGCTCCTAACTTAATCACACGTAATGACAATATAATGATAATGATAGCGATTTTTTAGTTAGTTGAATGAAAAATCATGGAAAAATCGTTATTATGTGGTTAAGTTCGGAAACTACACAATGTTTCATACAGAATCGCTAGATGGCAACACTCTGTTTCACTTTCACACCATTCACACAATAAAATGACGTAACTGGGTACATATACATGACATACGTATATGATATAATTATGTATATCAATTTATTATAATATGTATATGTGCATAAGTATGTGTTGGCTGTATTGTATAAAGTTTTTGTTAATCAATCAAATACTCTGTGGTTAGTACTTTTGTTCAACATTAGATGTCTCTAGTTGATTAAAAAAAATATGTAGGTACTTCATAATATTATGCATCATAACCAGACTTGGGAAAACAGTGGTCTCTAATAGAATCGCCATATAAAATATTTTGGATTGGGGGGCTATAAATTTTATTACAAAGCTGAGGATTTTCCTCTGGGTTTGAAGATTAGCCTAAGGAAGCTTTTGAGAACAAATCAGTAAAAATCAAAAATTACCCATTTTTTATAATTTATTTAATATATAATTTTAATTTTAAAAATAATTTTAAACAATTAATGTTGAATAAATAAGTGGTCGACTGTAATAGAAATTAATTTAGACGAATTCAAAACATTTATAATGTAAACAATATCTCTATAACCTTTATGATTATTTAAATAATATCTATATCTCACCTTCTTTATACCTGCTTTAATGTAAACAAAATTGATTGTATTAATAGATTGTATCACTCTAGTAAGTCGCTCATAAGATTGAAGATGGTTTTGTTTTTGCATTAGAAAAATATAAGATATGTATGTACATATAACAAGCAAAATGATTCATAATATTGGCAATTAAAAAACACAAACAGACACAAAACAACATTAACGATGTGGTATTAGTAGTAAAACGTCGTTAAAGTGATTTTTAAAAAGATTGATAATATTTTTACGTTTTATGACAGCCCTCCAGCTCTATTCGTAGCCTCCCAGTACAAAATATTTTATATGGCGACTCTGTTAGGGACCTTTTCTTCCCATCTCTGATCATAACTATATGTACATATAAATATGTATATAATTATTATGTGCTTGGTATTATAAATCAATATTATGTATTTGTATTGTTGTAGTATACATATGGTGGAAGCGTTGGGAATAGGAAATTCAATTCCGTATAAAACAGGAGTACCTACCTACATAATTCTATTATATAAATAAAAGTAAGAATTTTTAAATTAAAAAAGATTAATTATTTACATTTCAGAGAAATTTTGGTTCATTCACATAAACAAAACATAATTTGTTAAGAATAACTACGGCTACAAGCCTACAATATTACATTAGGTATATACTTACATATTATTAAATAAATTGATAACACAAATTTAAGACAAAATACAATTTTATTATAATACTTAAAATGTATATATATTACAATTTATGTATATTTTCAATAAAGTTTCTAAATGTAAATTCGTGACTATTTTTTTTTCAAAATGATTTATATGTGTTGTACTATATTCTAACCAATTTCAGAGATTTCTAAATCTTAATTTGGAGGTTGAGAAAGATAGTTTATAAATTAATGTAGAGTACTTTTACTGTACAGTTGTACACTGTACATTGTACACCCTGTACACTATACTTATGTTTGCGATACATAATATGACTAGAACAAAATAAATAATTATATATATATATATGTATATTTGATTAATTTCAATTTTCCTAATTTTATTTGACATATAAATACAATAAAACTGCGAACAAAGTTTCCTGATGCACGTTAATGCGAATGCGAATGAATGTAATGCGACGGTCAAATGATACTTGCTGTGCCATCATTTTTTTAAATTTATTATTATTTGTAGACATAAAAGTCTTTACGGTCTTTACAATCGGCTCATTTCTATCGTGGCTTGCTGAGACTGCATGTGTGTATTTTGTTCATCTTTCATGTCAAGTCCATTATTATCGTGACCCGTGTCATTCAAATTTCGTTCAACTGTCGCGTCCGGTGTGTCCATTAGAAACACAGTACATAGAAACAATAAACAACCTGTAAAAAAGAAAATTAATACATTTTCCAGTACACGCGTTATTCAAAAAACATGAATATATACTTAGTCCGTAAGCTCCCGCATAAAATATATACAACGCTTCTCTGTATCCAATATATTTCGATACTGGATCTACAGCAATCGGTAAATTGCCTCCAATGTTGTTCATTACGAATAAAAATACACCAACAGTTGTGGATCGTACCGCTAGAGGGACAATTTCTACCAAAATTGCAAATAAAATTCCAAACCACATTTCAGCTACAAATAATAAAAAAAAAAAAATTAGAACAGTAATAAACTAATAATTATCGAAACTCGAGCGTTCAACATTATCTTACCAAAAAAATATGATATACTAAGAGTGATTAGAGCCCAAACTGGCTCAAAGGCCACACTGCCAAAGGCAAATGGAGTCGCAATCAATTGACTTATTACCAGTATGATAACCCTTGATCTTACACCCATTTTACCCACAAACTTATCACTAACAATCCCGCCAAATACCACACCAATTCCGCCAACAACAATTGTCACACCAAATAGCCACCAGCCCAAATCATAATCCGGGAAATATTTACGAAAATATAAATCGCAATTGTACGCAAAACATAATCCACCTAAAAAACAATTACATAACAAAATTTTTTCATTTGAACTTCAGGATTTTCTTACCGCTATGCCGAATAGACGCAGCTAAACACAATAATATAATCTTTGGATCTTTACAAATTGTCCAAATTGTAACTTTTTTTACTTTTTCAGAAGAACTGTGATTAACAACTTGAACAATTTCTGTCCTTTCGGGTTCTTTTAAAGTAAAATATGTTAGGGCAGTAAAAAACAAGCCAACGACACCGGCACCATAATAGCAAAGTCTCCAGCCCTAAAACAAAAAATAAATAAATAAAAATATTACTTAATTATAAATAGGTGGTATGGAAGAAAGTAATATATTATACCAAATCCCAAACATTTAATTCCGGTATGTATCTTCCAACTGGAAAAGCTATTCCATATCCACCATAGATACCCCAGTTGAATATAGACATGACTAGTCCACGCTGATTGGCGTCAAAGATGTCGGAAAGGATACCAGTAGATAAAGGATTACAACCAGCTTCCCTAAAAATAAAATATTTAAGCATTGCCTACCATTTATTGTTATCTAATTGTAAGTTTTACCCGGCAGCCAAAATCATTCGCAATACGACCAGGTGCCAATATTCTTTTGACGACCCCATGAAGAAAATTGCTAAAGAATATACCAGCGCGCATATTGCCAATAATCGCACCCGATGAAAACGATCAGCGGCAAAACCAATCAAAACACCGACAATCGTGTAGACGGCAATAAAACTTGGACCGGCCAGAATTTGATAATCTATGCCGAGACCATCGTAAGTCCATTCACAATAGTTCACACCCTCATGTTCTAATGACAAACAACTACAAAAAAAAAAAAAAAAAATTGTGTCGTTGAATGAACTTTTTGAAAAATGTGCATGTAGTGTTTGTTACATACAGTGTTGCATTTACGGCGTCTTCACACTGAACCGGTAATTCTTTCGTTTTGAATTTTGTTGAATTTAATTGACAAGAAATATCACCGTAGTGCAGATCGAGCGCCGTGGCTTTTGACGACGAGCCAATTAAGAAATGTCCCAATTCAGCTATAATGTATACAATTGACACGACACCCAACACGTATGGTTGATATAAAAAACCAAGCTTTTTTACAATTGGGAACATCATTTTTCTTCGTCAAGAATTTCTGAAAATTAAACATTTTATTCTTGAATTGTATAATATTTTATAGAAAGACATCATAGAAATTTGTATGATGTAGAATTATTTTGTAATATTATGTATAAACCTAGCATAGGTAAGTATTTAATTTATTAATAGTATATTGTGCAATAAGTGCGGGAAATTGTCGATTGCCCACGAAAGCGAAGTTGAGCGTACGAACGTAGTGAGTGCGCTCATTCGCTTGAGTGGGGCAATCGACAATTCCGCACTAGTTGCACATACTGTTTTTTATTACGAATTTCACATACTTTTTTCTATTATTATCACTATTATTGACATTTTTATTACTTTTTAAAATAATATTTTTGAGTGTCCGTCTTTTTTTCTGAATTAAATATATTGTTTAAATTACTTTGTTGGTGGTTTCTATAGAAATAATTATGAAATATTTATTAAATGAAAAATCAATAGGCGGCTTTATGTGTTTTGATTAAATTTTGCGTGTTTTATTGACAATTTGCGTGTGGAAAGTTACTTTTCACACGCAAAAAAGTATGCGGGAAGAGTACAGTGAGCAAACAGCTATTTTGTGTACAGAAATGTGTGCGCCAAGTTAGTACTTCTCCCGCATGAGTAATAAAAAAAAATTAACACGTTTTAAATAGTATCACTATTTTTTTCAATTTGCAAGGCAGTCTACTTTGTACATAATATATATGGAAACAATTAGATATTTACATATTTATTTTTAGTCGAATTTTCTCCGAAAAATTAGACTTATACAGTCTATACGATAAGAGCTGCGAGAGGCGAGAGTAGGGGCGCTATCCGTTTTCGGACCCGTAGAACACGAATATGTAGAAAAAAAAAATGTCTGATATATATATATATATATATATATATATATATATATATATATATATATATATATATATATATATATATATACACCACAAATCCAATTTTACGTAGTGGTCGGTACAAATTTAAGGGGAAGTACGTAAAATCGGAAGATCAGGGGCGTCGGTAAACTTTTGTTTCGGGGGTTGGTAAACATTATTTATCTGAACTTATTTAAAACAATCTTAAGAGGCAATTTACATCTAAAATTCGGTTCTGTAGACAAAGGAAATCAAATGTTATACTAATGAATATGAGTGACGACTTTTAGAAAACTGTCGAAAAATCAACTTCACTATCGCATTCATCAGCTTAAAAGACGCCAAATAGCGGAAGCTGACAAAAATTCTAGAATATTCTACTCGTGAACTAGCAAAGATACCAAAAAATAAACTTTACTATTGAATTGGGCACTAAAAATTAGATTAAGCAGCGCATTTTGACAAAAATTCTAGAATGTTCTATTCGTCAGCTAACAAAGATATCGAAAAATCAATTGCACCATTTAATTGGTCATCAAATAAAAGACGGAATAGCACATTTTGATAAATGTTCTAGAATATTCTATTTGTCAAATAGCAAAAATTGTTTGTCAAAATCGGACATTTGGTTTACATTAGTTTAATTTCGGTTGGACAATTAAGTGGTGGAATAGATTTTCCAATATCTTTGTTAGCTGACAAATAGAATATTCTAGAACATTTCTCAAAATGTGTTATTTGGTCTCTTTTTTGGTAGCCAATACAATGGCGACGTCTGTTTTTGAATATATTTGCTAGTTAACGAATAGAATATTCCAGAACATTTGTCAAAATGTGTAATTTGACCTCTTTTTTAATGGACAATTAAATGGTACAATTGATTTTTCAATATCTTTGCTAGTTGACAAATAGAACATTCTAGAATTTTTGTCAAACTGCGCTGTTTAATCTCTTTTTTAATAACCAATTCAACGATGAAGTCTGTATTTTGATATCTCTGCTAGTTGACGATTAGAATATTCTAGAATTTTACGTTACTCATTTTGCATTTGCATTTTGTATACAGAATATGTGCATATATATCTGCAGTGAAATTTTAAAATTTTTAAAGGCTACGAGACCCTCAACCAATATTACCTACGGCCCTGACTCTGGCTTGGTACATAAATTTTCACCAACACAGACAAACAACAACATATCTGTGAGAGGAGAACCCCACTTAATCGCTGACGTCACTACGTAAAATCGGAGTACGTACCATTGGATGGCCACTGTATATATATACCGCTGAACGTCAAAGATAGCATGATGAATGTTATTTTTTTATGACGTAAATGCCGCCAGACCAGTGGCGGTTCATAACATTTTTTTTAATAATTAGCACCTAGCATCTTATAACATTGCGTAACTGAAATGCAGCTAAGTGGTGAATTTCGTTTACACTACTATGATAGCAAAAGGTAATAGATAATAAGCACATACACTTTACATATATTATATGTATACATAAACACATGTCACATATTATAAATACATATAAAAAAATGAAATAAAAAAGTATAGATATGCCGCACTTAAAGTTTTTAAGAATAAAACGTAAAACTAAATTTAAAACGTAACTATAACAAAACTAAGAAATAACTGAATGAAACAAAAATGCACATATTATGAAAGAAACTGCTGATAAAGGAAACTGATCTAATTTCTTAAAAGCTCTTTACACCAAATAAAAAAAAAATGAATCAGCAGATGATTTAAAACATCAATATGTTTTAAAACATTAACATTTATATGTACGTATGCATATAGAAAATAAATAAATCATTCATCATTAGACATTTTATACTATAATAACATAGAACACTAGAAGCCAACTAACATAAAAAAAGTGAAATTCGCTTGGAGTCATTTGTAAGCCAGTCACAGCTTAAGGCATTAGTCCGTCAGTAGTCGTCGTCGAGTCAACACACCATTATATTAACAATATACCCATTGTTAGTTGAACACGTTGAAAAGCTCTCTCTGGTAATACGTGCATTGTGGTTGTATGCGTGTATACACATACTACTACAAAAAACCAAACTAATACACTGCAAACAGTGTGTATGTACACAAACAGACTACGTCACAAACTCATTACAAGTGGAACAGAGGCAAAGCCAATCTAGTTTGTCCCCTTGTATAATAATAATAAAATTTTTAATAAAAGACGAACAGTGTTGTGGTCATACCCAGATGATACCTTTCATTAGTGATGAGGTGATGACATACTTTTGTAAAGAAACAACATGAACCGACTGATAAACAAATTTGTAACAAATTACTAATTAGATACTACAGGAGAAAAAGTTAAAAAAAAATCCTTAAACCGCCAATGGATTGTGTCTCACACGAACACACACAAACAATGACATATTGTTTATGTTTTAGTGATATAATTTATGTACGACATGCTATGTTTGACGTTGCCAACTTCGACTTTGTCCTGTATATATATATATATATATATATATATATATATATATATATATATATATATATATATATATATATATATTTTCCCGCCACCTTTTAATTTGTGTAGGGCCCCCCTATGGAAGTTAAGAGATGAAATTTGGTAAATGGGGCTCATTTTCGAGGCACCTCATACTATCAAAGTGGGGTCAAATTTTGGGCAAATTTTTTTTCTGACCCGACCTTTAAGGGGGTGGTGGGGGGCGGAAAAGCAATAAAACTTTTCCAAACCGGTTTTAAATAATGTTTCGGTCAATTATCTACAACATATCCAAAATTCAGCTTCCTAGGATGATATGGTGGGAGTAGAGGGGGGAAAAACGATTTTCGCTGGATCTAACAGGCCCCCAGCCCCCCAGAATTAACGTAGAGGGTTGAAATTTGGTGTGTTGATAAAGTTCGTACCTAGGTTGTGCTTTTTGGAGGTTTTAATATTTTACCTCCACCCACCTCATTTTTAAGCTACAATTTCATGCATTTTCGACGTTTTCGAAGTTTGTACCACTCGCACAGGTCACCCGAATAAACCTAGAGGGCTGAAATTTTGTATTCGGATTGAGTTAGTATTAAGGGGGTGCCTTTTGGGGGTCTCGACTTTTAACCCCTACCCCCACCATTTTTATACCCAAAAGAACATGATTTTTTTTGTTTTTTAACAGTTTCGTTCGGGTCAAAATCTCCCCAAATAAACCTAGATGGCTGAAATTTGGTGTACAGGTTAAGCTAATAGCCAGACACTGTTTTTTGGAGGTTTTAACTTTTAACCCTTACCCCCACGATTTTTACGCCAATATTTCCTTAATTTTTTTGCTTGTTTTCTAACACGTCTAGAGACTCCATAAGGAAACCTAGAGGGCTGAAATTTTGTACGTGTATTCAGTTAGTATCCAGCTAGTACCTTGTAGGGAGTCCGCATCACTTTTCCCCCCACTTCTCCCATTTTTACATCGGAATTGAATGCTATTGTTAAATGTGTTTTAAAAGCATTATGTTTATTCTAAATACAAGTAGGCGAATAGTAATTTTAAAAAATTTAAAAAAAAGTGAATTTACTTTTATGACAAATGAAATACATACATATTAAGTAATTTAAAAATGTTATTAAAGTCACTGTTTATTTATAAATTAGGAATTTTGGATTTTTAGTATTTATAAAATAGAAATTTTGGATTTTTTTGGAAAGAAAAAATATCTTTATAAAGGCCTTCCAGTTTACTATTTAAGGTCCTTTTTTAATTTTTAAAACTAAAACATAAAGGTAATTAGCGGATAAACATGGGCAGGAATGTCCTCGTACGAATTGTGTTGGCTTTTTTTCTGCTACCTGTTTTCGGCACAAAATTGAAATTTACTGAGATACAGCCCTTAAATACTTAAAACCTTTTTTTAAAGCCTCGATCAGCCGAACACTCATCACCAGTTTTGAAACCAACAAAATGACAATTCGGTTGTAGACTTTCAATCACATTTCGCTTGTAGACATTCAATACCGAAGATGAAGGGGAAAATTCGACTACCGTGATGGGGCCCCGCTGCTCACGGCGTTTTTTTTATTAATTTATTATTTAGTGTTGATAGTTGACGTAGATTTCTTTACACGTTTCAAATCCCTTTAGAGATTAATCAAATCGTTTACAAATCTCTCAGGATGGTCGATAAATAATGTCAATTAAAGTTGAATTGATTGAGATATTGTTCTAACAACATAATTAATATTGTTGTTTTTTTTTTTTGTTTTTTTTTTTTTAAACAAAATAGTACAAATTAATTAATAGATTCTGACTGTATGCTTATTTAACGTAAAATATTTAGATTTTTTGGAAAAGCAACAAAGATTGTACTATATTGATAGAAGTGCCAGAAATTAATTTAAACATAATATGTATTTTAAAATATGATATAAATAATGTAATAGGTAATGTATTATAAAAGTTCCAATTTGATCGAAAATATACATTTTTCGAAATCATTTTGGCAGTTCATTTTGGAAAATCAATAATAAATTAAATGTCCTTTGTTTACACTCTACCCACGCCTATTTATAATATTAATATGAAGTTATTATTTTAAAATAATGAAAAATACAAAACCGCAACAAATATGTAATGTACATTAGTATGTATAATAATAATAGCTATACATTCATATTATACATTTAAAAGTATACGCCTTATACACTTATTACATATAATTTTTGTGCTATAGGTTGAGTATATTTAATTAGTGTTCCGTAGTCATAATCACAAAACACTTATGGTTTCACTTTGCGTGGTTTGACACACACTTGACTAGTTTTTAATAGACTCAAATAGTATATTATTAAAAAAATTAAATTTTCATAATTGAAAAATAAGTGCATTATAAATAAGTGTAAGTGCATATTGTACATGTATTAAATTAGGGTTTCGTAGTCAGTAGTTGAAGTTTTTTACAATATTTAAAAACAGTTTTTTCGGTTTCGGTTTCGGTTACGGATATATAATAATATCGGATAATGTTTCGGATACGGTTACGGTTACGGATAATTGCTTTTAGTAAATATTTTTTTTAGGAAAACGGGGAAAATTCTACCGGAAAAAGTGAACGCCAAACACCAACCAACAAAAGCCTATCAATAGAAGCATATGCAGCAAAAATTTTCGTCAATTTAGCTCAGTTTTCCAATGGCAGTTGTCTGTTATTATCCGAAACAAATCCGAAACTTTTATTTTCGGATACGGTTTCGGTTACGGATAATTAATTATTTCGGATATCCGGTAGTTTCGGTTACGGCTACGGATATCCATAACATCCCTAATATTTATTAAGACCTGTACACAATTGGGTGTGATAGTGATAGTGACAAGAGATAAGAACGAGTATAAGAATTTTCACCTTGTGCCATCTAGCGGTTAAAATAAAAATTAGAAATAAATTTTTGTCTCTCTAGTAAATTTTTGTTAGGCCGCTATTACATTGTCATAGATATATGTCAAAGATCTTTGATCAAATCTATAATCAAATGTTAAGAAGTATCTTTAACTATGGTTACAGAAATTGGTACAACTATAAAAGTTGACTTATTACACTATAATATTTCTTTGATTAAATAAAACTTTAACATATATCTATGACAATGTAATAACGGCCTTATGAAGCATCACGAATCATAACAAAAATTTACGTATTTCACCGCTTGACCGTGAATCGATCAACCTCTCACTTAGTTCTATTTATTCCACTGTAGGCCGTTATATAAAAATAATCTACTATTTTTAAATTTTATTTTAACCGCTAGATGACACAAGGTGAAAATTCTTATTCTCGTTCTTATCTCTTGTCACTATCACTATCACACCCAATTGTATACAGGCCTTTATGGTCTATCATAGTCATAATTTTCTTTGAACTGATTACAAAACTCTAATTTTGCGTGTTTCAGCACGTACTTGGCGATTTTTTTTTTTAAATTTCTGTTCTGTTGACGTTTGTTTTAATTAATATAATATACCTTAAAATACAATAGAAAACCATAACAACCGTTGCCACAAAGGAATATTTTACAAAATGTTAACTAAAGTTTACTGAAAACAAAAAAACCCAAACCAAAACGTATTTTTTTTTTATTATAGGTACATATAAAGTAATTTTGTTTGAAAAACTTTTTTTCTACTCCTACTATTAAAAGTAATATTTTGCGCACTGCTAACTATATGTAAAAATTAGCAATTGCCCACACTATGTGGAAATAGCCGTGGGAAATTATTTCGCACGGCTTACTATAATAAAAATGTTGGCTATGTCTGATTTAATATATGTAATTCTAAAAATATACATATTATGTATGTTGATTATTTATTATTGTTTCCATAGTTTCAAAGTATGCTTTGGCAAAAATTTGAACATCTTACCACTGACATTATAAATTTAAAAAATTTTTACTACTTATTTAAATATTATCTTAATTATTTATGCAGTGGCGTAGCGAGGGGGGGGGGGTGCAAGGGGTACTATCATGACCCGGGCGCCACTTTGAGAGGGGCGCCAAAAACTAATAAGAGGAGCGTCAAAAGCTAATAGGAGGGGCGCTATTAGTTTAAAGTTTTTTTGTGTTTGTCATTAGAATTTTGTTACGTGAAAGTGTAGGGAAATTACAAAATTACTTCCAGGTTATGACTTTAAATATATAGATATACAAACAAAACACTTGTGAGCAAAAAAAAGGTCGTTAAGGCAACTTTTAGGGAAAAATTTAAAATACAAATTTATGAGAAAGAATTTTTTCCGAAATTTTAAATACACCGTTCCACTACCTAAAATTTTTAAAATTTTAGAAGTTATGGGGGCCAAATAAAGTGTCACGCACCGGGCGCCAGTTATGCTCGTTACGCCTCTGTAGTTTATGTTAAATTTTCCAAGAAAAAATGTGCTCGTAGAAAAAGTATATTGTGAAATACGTGGGAAAAGCTGAATTGTTGCACTCGCCCTGCGTGCTCGCGCAACAAACTCATATTCGTGAGAAATAAGCCTCTTTTCCCACTTATTCTACAATATACTATTGTATTTTTGTAAAAAAACGACCAGACTAGATTACTCATATGTCTATTTAATTAATTGTTAAATTTTGTTATAATTTTCCGGTTCGATTGCCATCAATAATTATAAAAATTTTAATAGTTCTATTAATTTTATTGCAAGCATTTAATTTTTTTTCTTGAAATAGCTGCATGCTACTTTAGATACTTTTTTGTGCTAACTTATCGTGTACAGCACAACACACATAAAAATGTATTATTTTAGAACTCTTGGTTTCAGCGAATTTTCATCGAGTTCTATTAATACACCGGCAATAATCCTTGACTTATGGGGCCGTCGTAAGTCAAGGACTGCCTGTACATTGGCAAATACATGTAATCCTGTGCCTGTATGTCAGTCAGACAAAATATAAAACTAGAATAATTATTCTGTTGTACGTAATTGATTTAATCTTGAACTGTTAACAAATGAAAAGTTGTAGCTTGCTAAATTTATTGAATCAATGTATGCGAAATTTAAATATTACATACACAACTAATGTAAGTTGTAAGCTGCCTTATAGTATGTATGTATGTTTCCATCACAATGTTATGTAACAATTGTTCGTGTTCACAATAAATTTATTAAATCATTGTGGGAGTTACGTACCTAGTTATGGAAACAATCAATAAATGAATAAGAAAACTGATTAATGCCCTGCAGTTGAGTATTATTCAATACATCCAGAGAATTTTTAAATATTGAACATTTATTTGTACATTTGAGCACGGGTCTCAACAGGTCTAACAAATTTCAAAAACATTTTTCACATAGATTATATTCAGGTAAGTTTGGTCAGCGCTCCCACAATAATTAAACATGTGGTGTATTACAGTTAATGACGACATATATTTTAAATTTTTTAATCATTAAAATTTTATATAACCAAAAATTATATGTGTTGGGCTTGGGGTCTATGTAGCAAATGGGCGGGTACTGGATATTTCAAATATAAACTGAACATAAAACACACATAAACTTTATTGTATTGTTTTTGCTAAGTTCAATCAACTATAACAGTGGCGGTCACATTGAAACAACAATACAGAAATACATACGAAGACATAATTTTATTATATTATCCTTTGTCAAAATATAGCAAATACAAATAAATATTATGTATGTAGTAGGTGTTGCCGTCACTGTTTTTATAGGTACCTACTACATAGTTTATTTTACATTAAAGTGGTTACCATTTAATGTACCAATTAAATTTTAATAGTTTCTAGGTTGGTTCGAGGGGTTGATGAACGTGTATATTTTTCTTTCTCTTTTTTATTCTGTACAACAGCTTTTTTTGTTTGTTTTTGTTGACACCTCTTTCTGAACGCTTTTAAACAAACCATACGGTAAAATTTTTTTGTCTCAAATGCCGGACTTTTTACTGCCAAGTGATAAAAGTACAATAGATAAGGCTACAAAAAGTGAACCCTAGGAATTTATAAAAAATAAATTATACTAAACTATGTTGATAAAATTGAACATTATTTACAATTATACTGTATTGTCACAGATGGCGGCACCTATACCAGTGAATATATACATATGACAGCATTTTGAGCCGCCACATTGCAGGACGAGTTAACTCGTCTTGATCATTTAAAGAGTTAATTATTTATGTATAACACAGCTCAACAAAAAAAACAAAGGTCGTGATCTGGATGATTGACCATGGCTATTCCAGATAGAATCTCACAATCAGATTTAAAAATTCCATCATTCCGGTTTTGAAAGGTTTTCGAATATTTCTTGTAAATTTGGAGTAGTTTCCACTCCTTAGGGGGGAAGGCACAGACAAAACAGCTGAGGGCTGTTTTGTTCAGTACACTGCGACCATTTTGTGCAGTAAAAGCAAGAGAAATTTGTTCTCTTACATGTGTCTCCACCCCCGTTCAGCAGAGGGTGATTTTGAATCCTTTAAGGGGTTAATTCCTTGATTGGAAGGATATATTGTTATACCCTTGGTGGAACCCTTAGCAGTAATATTAGAGCATGAGGATTACAACGTGCCTATTCATACTCCTTTCCGTAATGATATTGATATTTAAGAGATATTTTTGGCTCTGCACCAAAATTTAAAGGATACCTGTACGAATTTCTTTGACCTCGGATTTAGCGTCGAAAAATACATAAAAATACTGTGGTCAGTCATCCAGATTACGAACTCTGTTTCTCTCGTTGGGTAATTAACTTGTACTTAAAAATATTAAACAAGCTTCCATTTTTAAATACCCCTGTCGCAGCATCTGCATAACATAGCGAATTTCCAAATTTTGGGGACTGGCGGATCTCATCTAAGAACTGTACCTATTTAAAATAGTTTAGCTTTCTAAGAGTAAAAGATTTTTTAAAATCGGCTGGGTAATTAGTTTTGATATTTTTGGAACCCAAGAACCCGAACGGACTTTGTGCAGCGTAGTTGTATCCATCTAAAATAATTTAGTTCTCTAACAGTGAAAAAATTTTCAAAATCGGTCGGTTAGTTTATTTTTTACAATAATGGGAACAGTAAACCCTGGCGGAAATCATACAACATAACCTTTATTCATCTAAAATAATTTTAGTAAAAAGTTTATCCTAACAGTAAAAAACGGGTCCTAGGGATCTCATATAACTTATGGTAGTTCGTAAGGTTCTTGTGGACATCATTTAATTACTTAATGAATTCAAATACTTTAACTTACTAACGGTGAAAAAATTTTCAAAATTTTCGACATTCGCTAAAAAAATCATTGAAAAATATTTGTATGTTTCGATCAATTAATGGTCAACATCAGCAAATAAAAGTTACTAAAATCGAAGAAAAGAATGAGTTATTTGTCCGTAGAAATTAAAATACAAATTCTGAAAACGAGCAAAGAAATATTGAAAAAACTAGATCGGCAAAACATTCTGACAAATAACACTACCCAACTAATACTTGCCAATTTGAATGAAACTTAACATACTTATTAAACAGCGAAAAATATTAAATACGTGTTTTTTTATTTCGGCTAAATACGCTTTTTAGGGGTAGAAAACACCATTCAACCTCTGTAGATGAAAACAGTTATAGATAAATATTTTTGAAACGGCATATTTTTTGAAAAAAGGGCTGAGTACCAAATTTGTAGAATTTAAAGCGATGCACTTGATAGTGACCCTGAAATCGATTTTCAAGGTCAGTTGAAAATGATTAGCCATTGCCGAACTTTGACCATATCCTGTACCTATAAGCAGTAATTTCATGTATTGACTCAATCTATCTTCAAAATTGATTTGTTGCGTTATTTTTCTAAAATAAAAAAAATAAAAACCTGACGAAATGAAAAAATAGGCGCAAATTTATAGAAAAAATTAGAAGAAAACATTTTTGTAAGTAATTTTAGAAGTTAAGAAAAGATTTAATATCACTCCAATTGTAAGTTAAACATTAACTTTATGTTATATTAGAAATTTTCAAAATTTTTTAAAATTTTTATTGCTACTCTATAGTTATCATATTAGGAATTAAATTCAACATATGATTAACTATTATTTTTCCGATTGCGATTGAGCAAGTATTTTTCAAAATTACTTCTTGATCACTTATTTTCTATCTTGCATGTGAAATTCGTTCGAATATACTTTGAACCATTTAGGGATGAAAAGTAAACTACTCCTTTTGAAAAATATTAAATGATTTTCAAATGACTTTGGAAATTGACCTCAAGGTCAACTTCAAAGTCAAGTGCATCACGAGAGTCAAGTGCTTCAAGATCATCAAGTGCATCACTTTGAACTCTATAACTTTGGTCCTAAGCACTTTTTTCAGAAAATATATCGTACCATAATCCACTTCTATGTTGATTCCTGGTCTCTTTTCCTGCGTTTCTAATATTTATGTCAATAAAAAATGTGCTACCGTAGACAAGGATGAATAGGTACGCATTCCGACTTCACACCGTATTTTTTTGTATTTATTTTATGAGTACCTAATCTTTAATATATTAAAAATTTACGCGAAGATGGTCACTTTATCAGCAGTATCCAAAAAAATTTAAAAATATCGGTGGTTTTTGAAAAATTAACAAAAATCGTATAATTTCTTCTCTATGAAAAATTGGGGTCAAAAGAGACGAGAAAAGAGTAAATGGGGACAACCCGTAGGGTCGACCAAAATTGAAATTCTAATATAAAATAATTTCGAACTTTTTGTATTTATACATTCAAAAAAGAAATAATAGGTACTTGATGATTTTCTGTAAAAATAAACGTAGAATCTAAAATAAAGTTTATATACTCCTGTCGTTTACCCCTAAGTTTATATTCCTCCTATTCTTATTTTAGTTCAAAAAATAATTTTTCAAAAGACTAAGACATAATAATTAATAACAGTGAGATTCTACGTCCATTTTCAGACTTTTGTTTATTAAATTGCGTAAAAGCTAGTAAATGCAATAACAGATATGATGAATTTATAAGGATTTTCTTGTACTACAAAATCTTAAAAATATGGAAACGCGTACTTTTTTTTCGTTAATTGTGTTTTATTCTTTTGCACAAAATTTTAAAAATACTTTATTTTCTTAAGAAAGGGAGGCAACTTTAGTCACAGATATGCCTATGAACAGTTTTTGGTAATCCGGGAAAAACGAAAACACTTTTTAAAATTTTTTTATTGTTAAAATCGAAATGTTCTTTTAAAGAGGGTTAAAATTACCAAATTTTATATTAAAATTTTAACACAATCACTCCCTAATTAACGAGCCTTACTTAATATTAGCAAATTGAGAAAAAACACGTCAATTAGATTTTTTTACACAGATTTTATTTGTTATATAATTCAAAAGGATATTTTAAAAATGTGTATGAATGGCTTTCATTAAATAAATTTCAATATATTTTCCATTTATTTTAACAGTGGAATGTCCTTATTAGTGGCTATACTTTCGGCTTGAAGCGAATTAGACGAAGATTTTCTTCTAAAACCAAATTTAATAATTAATTAAAGAAATAAAAAAAAATTTGTGGATTTCCTACCGTTCAAATATAATCTTTATTGTATGTAAAAATGTTATTACATTTTTTCAAAAAACTGTAAGTAAACTGTAAAATTTTCTTTACAAATATGTTAAAATAGAGAAATGTTTCCTTTTTAATTTATTTTTAACTCTTTTTAAATGATTCACTTTAAAATTTTTTAATATTTCTTAATCGAAATTTCATAAAAGAATGTGTCAAAATTTAAAAAAATTTTTCTTTGTTAAAAAAAAAAATTGAATGTGCAAAATTATTTAATATTAGAATGCTCTGATTATACAATTCTAATCATAACTGTATTGTCAATTGGATAAAAAATTACGTAAAAATATTATTGTTTGAATATGATTTAACGTAATTTTTATACGATTGAAGCAAACTCTTATTAATTTTAGGAAGGTGTAAATATAATCTAAATTCTGATCATATCACATAACAGATATCGTCGGGATTTTTTTTGTAAAAAAAAATGGAACAGAGATACATTATAAAAACATTTAACTGACAGAGAAATAGAATATAGCCGAATCGTTAAATTGGATTAAAAAAATCATGACACGCTACTTATAAAGCGGCTTTTTTCGAATTTAGCTCGCAAAAAATGAGACAGAAAAAAAAAGAATGCGAGTGCGAGTGAAATGGAGAACGACATATTTCCTAGTTTTTCTCGAAAAGTAAGTAATTTAGAGCAACGGTATAAAAACATTTTTTATGCGTTTTACCTTTTACAATGGCTTAGTGTAAAAAAAAATTTGAAAAATTGCTTAATTCTGGCAAAAAACTCATTTTGTTGACAAAAAACGCCCGGAAAACCTACTTCTGGGCATCCGACGTGTCTGGCTAACGAACTCATCCAACGATTTGGAAAATCGAATTCGCACACAAAATTTCATAAGCATTAAACGCTTCGTTCGAGAGTTATCGCGCGGATACATATATATATATATATATATATATATATATATAAATTTTAGTGAATATCATTTTCGTATTCTAGGGACCTCAAAACATATTTCTGATATGGTCTCGGGCTTAGGTCGCACCATGACACCTGGCGTAAAAGCTGAATTTCCAGTTTTGGAAATTCGCTAAAAAAAAAATTTTTCGTAGAAAAATTCATAAAGAAATGTGAACTCTGTTATTTATTTTATAATTCAAAGATCAAGTTACATTCGATTTTATCTAACGTGAATGAAATTATTACACATACAAAATAAAATTTGAGGAAAAATTACTGCTTCATAACTTACTAGGTATCTTTTGTATGTAGCTACATAATATATTATATTGTAATAAACGTAATGGAATTGGTAAACACAATTTTATAGTAGGTCAGGTATCCAGAAATCTCCCAAAAGATTATGTCATTCTGATTCCAATATTGTGTCTCAACGCGGGAACCACAAGGTGGATTTGTACGTAGGTAATATTATATAGAAATTTTATGACTTTACTTGAATCCTAAGAATTTGTAACTTGATGATATTAATAATTAATCAAAACATACAACCGAGCTTTTATATCTAATGAAATATACAGTGAAACTGTTCTATAAAACCATGTATATAATACTACTTTTCAAGAGTATTGAATATTGAATTTTGCGGGAAAATACGTGAGACAATTCTGACGCTGTAATTGGTTTTAATTGATATAAAAAAAAACGCAATTAGATATTTAAACAAAGTTTTGACAGAGGAGAGAGAAGAATGGATTTTTTTGGTATAATTTTATGTAATCGACAGGAAGTTGAAACAATGTTATATTAATCGATAAAAAATTACCTATTTATTTATAATTCGTAGAAAATTTATGTTGATACTATTTTTTATCTTATTTCGTCTTTAATTCTAATTTTTCACTTTTGGTTTACTCACATTATGATGTAATATTGTATACAAAAAAAAAAACATTTTCCTTAAGATATGATATTATCTTGCGTTATTTGTGTAAACTGAACTTTTCACATTTTAAGAAATATCAAACGAATGTGGACAAATTTTATCTTGTAATAGATATTTTTTAAAAAATTATGGAAAATTGAGCACATTTTAATCGACTTTAACAAACTAAGTATTAAGTTCCTCTCATTTTTTTCTTTTTTTTTTTTCTCGGATACGATAAAAATGTATAAAAGTGTAGAGGTATGTATATTAAGTTTAATATTTACATAATAAATAAAGAAAATTGTAACGAAGCAAGAAAATATGTACATAGCTATTGGCACCTGTGTATGTGTATGTATGGCAGTTGTGAAAAATTGTATTGGAATGAACTCGTTTGAAGGTGACACACCTCCGTTAAATTCAAGGTTTTCTTTCCATAAAACATGTAAAATGCCCGATAGCGTAGGTGTGTACCTTAATACCTGTACGTTATACGCAGCTGATTAGAAACTTTATAATTTTTTCAAATGGCCATTAAACAAATCAAATTGAACAATTAATTTCGTACACCTATTATACATACATATTCTTAAATATTCGTCAATCTTTAATTTTAACCTTTTTTTACTCGTCATTTTGTGTTAGAATTAATTATTTTTATTTGGTTCGTGAAATAATGGAATACCCTGTATATAAGTTTGATTATATCATCAGAAAAAATGCGGACATATGTATATCTGGTGTGATGTAGTAAAATCCTTGCGATACTGACTGAGACGTTCATAACAAGTTGGGAGGGATAAAATAAAACTAGTAGTTTTACGGAACTAGTGTCTTGGCTAGTTTTAATAAGGACTAAATTAAACATTTCCTTAATTATACTTAAATGATAATTAATAATAATAATATAGAATAATTGTATTTATTATATTTTTTTAATACCTTTATTGTTAGATTACATTAACCATACTTAGGTATCAATAATTAAGTTTAAGTTATCTTATTTGTTGTTATTAATTAACTAGCGCATATTTCAAAATTCATCTAGGAAGTAAAAAAAGGATAAATGAAATATGTTTATTGAAATTTAAAAAAAAAAAAAACAACTTTCAATTCCCTTTTTAAAAGTTTTCTATCTATCTAAAACTCCCACGATTTGGTTAAGGTACTTTACTTGAGTGACTTCCAAAGTGTGTTCCACGAATTTCCAAATACGGCGTTCGTAGAAAATTTCATGAAAAGTGAAAAGAGAACAATCATATTTCACTTTGTGTATCTTAAGTTTTTTTTTTTTTTTGGTGGTTGGATGTGTCTTGAATCGTTTTTCATTCAGAAGAATGCAAAAATTAATATTTTGAATGTTAACACCATTAACACCATATGATGGTCATAGTCTGTAATGACAAAACGCCCAACTGGTACACTATTTTGACAGTTAATACACTTTATAAGGAATTGTTCATGTCTCACAACGTGGTGTGTGAGTTAATAAGGTGTCACTTGACGTCAATAACCGTCAAGATGTTAAAATCTGAAAGTAGATTTCGATGTATCGAAAAAAAATATCGAAAAATTTTATTATTTATATATAATTATTAATATATAATTTTATTAATATATAATTTTATAATTTTATATTTTAATATATAATTTTATATATATAAAATTGTGCCTGGATCAATTTCGTTAATTAAACCAAATAGTCTACCCTGGACTCTCCAGAAATTGATAAAATGCGTTCGTTAGATTTTGCGCATTCATTCTTTTTGAATTCCCGTTCTATAAATATACTTTTTGAAGGTTAAATATATTTAATTGGATAGTCACTTATGTGACAATGTGACAATCTATTAAACACAGATGTTTTTATTAAGAGCATTTTTTCTTATTAAAAACCAGTTTTTTCCTTTTTTTAAATAAAACTTTTAATTATTTATAATTACTAAAATAAAAAAAAAAAAAATTGAGAATAATTAAATTTATATAGGTATCACTATGATTATTTTTTTTTTATCATTATAGCAATTGGATGCACATGATCGTATATTTTATTTCTAAACACGAATGTATCCAATGGTGGAGACGCCGGGAAGTAATTTTAATATTAGAAGATCGATTACTACCTACCGAATTAATTTTATTTATATATAATTTAATATTTAAGGATTATGGCTTTATTTTAACGCATGACATTGTCTTTGGAGACAGGAAATGTGACAATTTTATGTGATATTTTTTAAATGTTAATGAGTTGTTAACTTGTTATCGTTTTAATAAAAAAGACAGATCAACATTCCATTTTTAAATACTTAATTAAGTATTAGAATTAGAGCAATTTTTTTTTTGTGTTGTTTGAAAAACATATATAGAAATTAATAAATTAATCCATTCATCTGCTGAATTTTAATTAATCAGTATCTAATTATGTATATGAACGATTGAATGAATTTAGAAATTTTTTTAGACTAACAATAAGTTAAAAAAAATCTTTTTGTTGGAAAAATAAGTAGGTACGTTCTTGTTGAACAGAAATGAATTTAGGGAAAGTGAAAACAAAATATTAGAAAAGATTTCGTTCAACACCTTCCAGTTTTATTGACCCATTTTTTTTTTTAGGGAAAACGCAAGTCCAAACTAGCTTCATCACAGTTCACAAAATTGAATTCACAAAGTCCCAGTAATGTTGCCTTCTTACACCTCAATTTTGTTCTTTTGAATCTCTGGCAGTATTCAGAAGGTGGGAAACGAAATATGACGGTGAAGAACGCGGAGCTAGAGAATGTATATATTGTATAGCTTATGCAAGAATTTTACTCCCGTATATTGGAGAAATTTGGCATTACTGAGAACTTTTGCACCGTATATTATTTTCAAAAAAAAAGTATCTTTATACGTAGCTAGGGTACATACCAGATACATATATGCTAACAATTATTAAGATGTAAATATATATATACGTAAATGTACGTTACCGCATCGTTGATTTGAGTTCAAGGTAACAATTAATTAAATTAACATAATATAAATGCAACAGAATTACATACATACATACATACATACATGTGTCTACATAATATGTGCTTGCCCCATGTTTTATTACACACACATGTTATAATAAAATACATCTTATTGTTAAGTTTATATTGGTACATAAGTTTCATTTTTTGTAAAATTAAAGTTACTACTAGATTGTAATTTCAACGAACGTAAATGCTGAACGCAAATTCCAACAAATAAACACTTGACGCCCCGACTACTCTAGAAGGAATTAGAAAGTGACATTTCTGGAGAAAAATTGTGGTCCAACGTTTTTTGCAGATCGAATTCTAGAGCGAATCGGAATTGTTACGCTTAAAACGATAAGTATCACTGAAGTAATTGCTTTAAAAGTGTTTATTGTCGTAATTTTCAACTCTCCGATGCTCTCAATACCTACATAATATCTAAAAATCTCTTTTTTGTTTTCTATGTATATCTAAAATTAAAGTAACATAAAAGCCCCCATTATGGAACTGGATATCTAATACTGGAACAGTTTTGACATTTACATATTAATGAAGTTATTTCTGAAAGAAACGTATGATAACAAAAATTATTATTAATAGAATGATTGTTTTTCAATTTAAATTCACCTCGCATTTAATGTTTCCTTACTTAATTAAAGAAATAATTAGATACCGTTCCATAATGGGGGCTTTTACGTTATATGTGTAATCAAAAATGTGTAAATTTTGGCGATAGAATTAAATAATAATATTAATAAAGCTTAAATATATTATAAATTTTCACAAGGACCACAGTACCGTTAATATAACATTGCGTATTTAAAAACTGTGTATGAAACCATTAGCATACTATTCAAATTTTTTAATTAATTTTAATATGGTTTTGGTTTTTGAACTAGAAATGACGCATCTACAAAAATTAATGCATAATTAAATTTTTTTTATGGTCATTTTTTCATTATTTTTCATTGTAAAGTTAGTTTGGTTAAAAAATTTAAATCGATTTAAAATTGTAACATCATTAAAAATTGAAAAATATGTACCTATCTAAGTACTTAATTACCACTTTCCATATTGAAAAGTTTTATTTTTCAGTTTTTATTTGTGTCAGTTTTAAGGAAATTACTGTATTTAAATAATCGATATCATATTCGCAATCATATACCTAAGGTCACAGCAAAAAAAATTTAAAAAAAAAATTAGACATACGCTTTATTGTCATAATTTTTTTAGATTTTTATTTGGTAAAAAAAAATATTAATTTACATATATTTATTATAATGCTCTATAATGACGTAATGACATAATTAAATTATATTCATTTCAATTATATTGTAAGAAAATAGCAAACTTTCATAACTTTCAGGCAAGTTATGGAACACATGGAATAATAAATGATAGTGGCATTCGTTCAAGTTGGTTGTGTCCGTATTTTAAGAGTATGCAAGGAACAATTAAAATCATCCAAGTAAGTATTATGTACATCTCAACATTTACGTCAACTCAAGACACCTCAAACAGCAGCGAGATAGTTGTTATTCTTAACAATACTCTGTCTAAATAAAAGGAATCGCGCTTTTTTTTTCTTTGCCTTTTCTCTATATAAAAGCAAAACGACAGTATCTTACATAGTATAATTATTTCCATGACGGGACGGGATGACAACAGCTTAAAACACAACACTTAATTCTTGCACTGCACCAGCCAAACAATAGCGAGCACTTTTTTTTTTGATATACCTAACTATGACAATTTTATTTTCGAATATAATTTTTTACTTTACAATTAAAATTAAATCAGGAAACGTTTATGAATTTTAATACAGCCAGAGCGTCTATGAAATTTTGTGCCTTTTTTAAAATTTATTCCCTTTTCGAGAGTAATGTTCGGACAATCGACTACTTCGATCTCAATTACTTCGCTTTTTCTACGTTACTAAAATATATTTTAAATTTTTTGCTACTCACCAAACGGAAAAAATATTCAAAAATATTCAAAAAATCAAAATATAAGTCCACTCTTAAATATCCATAACTAATACATAATTTGAGTCTTTCAAATAGATAACACTTTTTCCAAGAAAAAAAATTAATAAATAAGATCACTAGTTTTAATTTATAAACAAAATTTCCTATAAAATTGTTACAATGAAACCACAAAACCAAATAAAAACAAGAATGGATGAAGAACCACCATAAAATTTTCTATAAATTTAAAAGTTGGGTAATAATTCGCTGCTATTATATATCAATTTATGTATCCATTAAATAAAAAGGGAGAAGAAATAAAAATAATAAGCAACTAAATTAAAATAATAAAAAAAAAATGGAAAAGTAAAACTTCGTAGTGGGAGAAAAATTATTCAGTTAAACAAAAAAAAAATCGGATATTCTTTTTCCACAAGTTTGAATAAAAATTATATTATTATTAATTATATAATTCCCATGTGTGTGTATAAAAATCAATTTTTAATGCAATTATTAGATTTACACATTTTTGTATGTACTCATGGGAACAGTTACATATTATAGGTGGTAGCTAATTAACGCAAAGCAATAGCAATTGGATGCACATGATCGTATATAGGAATGTATAAACACCAATTGAATGAATTAATAAGTAATAATTACCGATTTTTTTCTTTTTTTCTAAATCAATTTAACTTTTATGTACCTACTTATTGTGTATATACAGTACCTACGTCATGCACAGTATCTTAATTGAGCAATGTGTAATTATCAATTTCCACAGTTTAACTTAAAAATAGTTGTTAAATTATTTGGAAGATTATTCGCTCACCGCTAAATGCAAGCAAAATCAATTAAAATAGTCAATTATGTATGGATTTAGTTCTAGCCAGGGTTGTCTATTTTATTAACCGACTTCAAAAACGAGGAAGTTCTCAATTCAACCCGTGTTTTTTTTTTTATGTATGTACACCGATTTCTCCCACATTTTTGGCCCAATTTGCGTCATTCTTTTTTTAGTTAGTAGATAAAGTTCTCCAGGTGGTCCCATAAAAATTTTGTTGTCATTGGTTGAGTAATTTTTTAACTATCTTCAATAACATGAGCAATATGAATAATTATGGGAAATTTATAATTTTTGTATGCAAAATTATTTACTTTAATACTTATCTATATAGTAACATTTTTTTTTAAATTTATGTTGATCCAATTATCCTAAAAATAATTTTCTGTCAGTACCTAGTTTAAAAAATTCTTTGATGACTTGAAAAATCGGTGGATTTTCCTTGATTTTTTATTTTCCTAGTAATTATAACTTTAAACATTATTAATGTTCTAAATTTCAAAGCAAAGTTAGTGAGTGCCCAAAATTATGATTTTTGGACACTGATATTTTGGAAACTATTCCACCTAAACGTATGAAATTTGGAATTTAATAAAAAAAAGATTTTAAAAACCAAGTAAAAAATTGTAATGGGGTGTACTTATAAGCATTGTCACTAAAAGGTACAAAATAAAAGCTCTTTTAAAAAACCGACTTCAAAAAGTAAAAAAATAATGGTTCTTGAAAACAAATTAAAAGTCATCTCAATTTTTGAAATAATTACTAATAAAAGAGATCTAATAATATTCACTGTTAGCCCGATTGCACACCTAGGAGATACGACACGAGAGATATGACATGAGAGACATAAGAAATGTGTCGCTTGGAGACACATTTCTTATGTCTGTCATGTCGTATCTCCTAGGTGTGCAGTCGGGCTTAGAATGTTTAACAATTTGAGAGGGTTTCATACGAAAAGAAAAAAATGCCAACCTCAGTTCTTTAGTAGTCTACCTGTTGTGATGTCCAATATAAAATAAATGCATATTAGAAAGTGCTGGATTTACAGTTTGAAATTTACAGCAGAGCTTGACAGCCCTAATTTGAAATTATTATTGTAGAAATAATCCTTTCAAATATAGGTATGTAGAAATCACACCTTTTTTTGCATATTTATTGTCCTAGTTAGTTAATCAACTAACAGGAATTTTTTCTGATTTTATGTAATCACGTCTTGTTAATAGAACAAGCTAATAATGTATAAATAAAAGCTTTTCGTAATTAGCTCATGGGCGTGGCCTTGTACATAGAAGACAGAATAATTTTTGAATTGTGTAAAACAAAGTCGGTAATTTTACGGTTGGAAAACATTCTTAAAATTACTACGTTTTACTTTTTCTCAATATCATGGATAATAAAATTATAATTTGCATATTTTAATATTAAAATTTGATAATATTATAATCAACAAAAATTTGTAATCAAACTGACTGAGAGGACACAAGCTAATTTTCTACTCATACATCATTATATTACACTAATATGAATTCCATTCTTCATATTGTTTGGTTCCTGACCTTGTCAATACAAACAAAAAAAATAATGTCAAATTATAAAATAATTTATTTTTGAAATAAAACTTGTTATTTTTCTATTGTTGATTTCTATTAATTTGATCGGTAACCTAATTCCCGCCGATGTCTATGTTTTATTTTTTTTTTTTTAATCAGTAATTAAAGGATGAAGAAAGAATGTTTCACGAATTATTTTCCTCTGAATTATAATCAATTAGTACAAAAGCAGTAGTAGCGAAACAATAAAACCATTACCACATTTTGTATCCAAGGTTAATAGTAATTTGAGTGATCCTAAATTGAAATTAACCCTAGAAAGGACAATTGAGGAGTGACAGTATTAGCGGTAGTGTTTTAAAAAATGATTAGCTTTTTGATCTGACGAATTTTAAAATTCATTTTTCCTAATGTTTGCTGGGTAGTTAAATACTTGCATGATGTAATACGCGTAAAGAAAATTAACCTTACTTTCCTAACTGTTTCTTAAGTTACACCCTCATTAATCTTCTAAAATTTTTAATAGAATCCAGTTGTGTAACACCACACAACTTCTTGTGTACCACACCTGCTCAGTTTCGCTAAATACCTGTTACGATATATATATATATATATATATATATATATATATATATATATATATATATATATATATATATATATATATATAACGATATACTAACGATATTCTAATTAAAAGTTAAACTAACTATTGCAATATTTTTTGTTAAATTGTCTAAAATGTACAATGGGTCTATTAAGCATAAAGTGTTTTTTATGTCTTTCTTTTTTTGACATCCTTTCTAGGGTTAAAATAATTCAGTATTTCCAAATCAAAAAACAGAGATTTCCTGTATCAAAAATTTATAGGTATCAATAACTATATTTGGCGGAAATGATTAAAATACTTTAAAATGTATTTGACAACCATGTACAAACTTTAAGTTCCCTCCGTTCGGTCCGTCCGTCTGTTTACCCGGACAAAAAATTAATTGTCTTTTTTTAGGGTGATGTTAATTGCAATTAGAATTAGCGATTCACTTTCAACCTTGCCATAATTAATATACTACTTAAAAAAAAAAAAGAGAACACAACACATTAAGGGGTAACACACCATCTGAAGGATTTTGAGGAATTTTTTCAAGGGAAAGAAAAGTAGTAAGAAATATTTTTTATAGCTTATATTCTGCCTAATTAAAGGAATATTGATTTTTTTTTAATAATTAAAGCAAAATGGCGCCAGTATAGCATGTCAAAGTTGATGTCGTTGTTGAAAGGCTTGTAAACAAAAACAACACGACATTTATTTCAAAAGTCTGTCTAAGAATTGACAATTAAAATTTGAAATTGGTCAGTCGAAAATTTTTTAATTTGTAAATACGGTTTCGAGAAAACATGTTTCAAGTTTTAAATAACGCTTTAGCAGTGTTAACTTACATTTTTCTTTAATCAGCAATGTGAAATCCAATATAAAATTGTTTGATCATGATTCTAGAGAGGCACCTTAAGGAACATTTTCTTGGACAAAAATATTTAAGGTGATGTTACCCCTTAAATAACATGTCCTCCGATAAGAAATAACTTTTATAAGTGTACAAAGTTTTTGTTGATTCAAGGACACAATATCTTCTGGTAATCTATATGTAATTACTTTAAGAGGCCACCCAAATTTTGAAAGTTGATCGTTTATGTAATATATGTACTTTTTTGTGTTCGGGTAAATAAACTGTACGAGTTTCAAGTTTATTGTTGTTATATAACAAATCAATGAACCAAAAAAAAAAGAAAAAGAATAGATTCTTTGAAAATTTGTTGGTTGGTGGAGTCGCTGGGAAGAAGCATGCGGTACTAATAATTATTTCAATGTTATCATCAACACGATATAGTTGAATAAATGCATAATTCATGCAAAAGTGAATATGTATTACCAGTATCAATCAGTAAACAACTTAATAATTATTTATTTTTTATATTTCTTTTAAATATGCAGTGTTATTGATGAATTATACTTAATTATTTAATTAATAATAAAACTGAATAATGCATGTATATATATATAATTACAAATATGTATGTATACAATTAAGTAGGGTAAAGTGGGGTAAGTGCGCACCCGGGGCAAGTGCCTTCGCGTCAAATAGAATTTCCAACTAACTATAAAGTGATTTAAAATCAATTTTAAAATATCCGCTAACACTCAAGAGAAACAGGTCAACCTTAATTTGGCACTTCTGTCAATTATATAGAGTTGTAACGGCTATATTTTTGAACAATGTGTTTTATGGTTTAACAACGAGTTGCTGAGTACATTTTCAATCAATTTTTAATAGAGCCTATTATAATATTTTTATATTTTTTATTTAATATTTTTAGTTGTTATTAAGGTAAATTTTAATTAATTGAGAAGATTTTTTCTTTTATTCTGTTATTTTAGAAACACTAAAGGGAGCGCACTTACCCCAACATTTTTCCCTACGGGCCAAGTGCGTTTTTGGGTTGGGGTAAGTGCGCTCTTAATGTATTATATGATGTAGCGTTAAAGGGAGCGCACTTACCCCACTGTGTTATATGATGTAAATTCTGCTTGTTTTTGCCCATAATTATTTATTTTAGGTAGAAATGGTACGAAATTACATAAGAAAAACTGCCAGAAGCACACAGTATTCAGCATCAGCCTTGGAAACTGCATTAGATGACATTAGTATACCTCTCAATTATAATATAATATAATATGTGTAATAAAACGTAATTTATCACTTAAGATAAAAAGATATTTAAAATTTTTTTGTATACGAGAGATTTACGTAAAGAAAAGTATGCTTATTCAACGCACTTGTCCCTCAATATAAATCAAACAAAGAATGCGGAATTATATCAAGAGAACGCACTTTCCCCAAACCATGGGGCAAGTGCGTCACATGTACCTACACATTTCAAAAAAATAATTACAGTTCATTATCACGAAGTTCTCTAGAATTTCTTTCTTATGATTATTTAAGTTTAAGGACCAGGTAGTTGATAACGCTGATAAATAATCAGATGGGATTAATAACATTGATACAATAATGATCTGAAAGTTAACTATCAAAAAATGGGGGTGCACTTACCCCACTTTACCCTATATAACTTATAAGCAAATAGAAAAGTATTCTCTTGAATCCTTAGGCCTTGTTTATTAAATCAATAAATAATTCATTCTGTGAACACGCATGATATACTGTTCGAGTTCCTCATTACTGTCACTGGCTATAGAGATTTCCAAGATTTCAATTATGTACAGATTTTTACCGTTTATTGGATAATTCTACAAATATGTACGTATATTTAACAATACGACTTGGATGTACGAGTAATATTTGAGGCTCAATTACGTAATGATTTGAATCCCAATATCTTTTTAAGAAATATATAAAATTTGAAACGCAGTTAGTTACAGATCACCAGTTCTGCAAAATATTCTCCCAACGTAGTTGATTGACTGATCCAAGGATGTAGAAATTCGTGACAAAACCATAAGGTTTCCAAGTTTTATTTCTTCGGACTCGAATAATTATAACGTAACAAAAGTAAATATGTACGTACATATAAGGTAACATAATATAAGGTTGTTACGTTTTGTGAAATTTTTTTTATAGTTTCCGTTCACAATAATTCTAGATGAATATCGATAGAATGATATTTTATATTCGGCTGTAAATGAGTGCCTTCTAAAACCTAACGTCAAGAGACAAGAAGTCTGAAAAATGAACATAAAATCCAATAACTTTATTAATAAAAAAAAAAAAATTAATCTAAATTACACTCTATAAGTAATATACACGTAAATTATCTTTTATTATAAATCGATATACATAAATGTTTAAATAATTGTAATTATAAGCACATATGTACTTGTGTATAATTTATTGTAACCATGAACTTGCAAAGCGAATGTATGTTAACTTTTTTACAATTTATAAAAATTTACAAGGTCTTTGACAAAAGAAAATTAAAAATTAACAACACAAGTGTAGGTATATTCAATCTTTAATATTGCAATGATGAACGAAGCTGTACCTTTATACTTCTTACAATTAATACATCCGAATTAATTTTTAAATATTTTTTTTGAGCAAATCGAGGAATACTTAGTATCTAACTTTTTTCGACAGCTACATAAATCATATTTCAAGGACAACATCTGTTCTTTATCTAAAGAATCTAAGCTATTATAGTCTTCAACTAGTTTTTTTATTTTATTATTATTATTATTATTATAAAAAATTATAGTAATTAATAATATTTATAATTGTTAATTATTATTTATAATTGTTGTCATAAATTTATGATATATTTTTTTTTAATCAATTAATAATAATTATAGTATGGTTTAAAAAAAAAATAAAAATAAATAAGTACGAAATTTACCAAAGTTTAATATCTAATTAATTAATTATTATCAGTAGCTAAATAATGAAAAGGGAAATATTAAAAGAAGTAGTAATTAATTTAAAACTGGTGGCTAAAACTATACCGAAATTAATTCGGAACTAAATTATAATTATACAGTAAAATTTTTGACCGACAGAAACAAGATATAAAATTTTAATCTACATATTTAATTTAAATAGTTCCTATTAATTCTGCATTGATACGTGATTTATTAGCTCATTTATACCATAGCGATAAATAAGCGGATAGTACCTAAGTAGAACACATACATATAGGTAAGTAAATTTTTACTTTATATCCTTATTTTTTTTGTACTACTTATGTCGCCTACTTTATTACTCATCATTTCAGGGTGAACAAGCTATCTTAAGCTGATTTCCTTAAAGAATGAAAGTAGCGAACCACTCTCAGAAATTTTAATATACGAAATTCACATTCGGTTAATTTATTTAATTAATTAGATAAAGTCATATAAAGGCTAAGGGACTTCTCTTGAAAATTATAATTATAAGCATATTGCAGACATAGAACTAAAAACAAGAACAACTTCAATTGTGTATAAAAACCCATTACAGTAACAAAGTTGTGTGATCAATTTTTTTGGCTTTTTGCTTTTTTTTACTACACGTCTACACATCCTAGTTGAATTTGGCGTGTTAAATAGCAATAATTTTCCCCTAAAAACGAGTTCAAATCTCGGTTTTCGAACAAAAAGGAACATATACATTTCTTTATAAAAGTATTATTTTAGTTCTAACAAAAAGTGACATTTTCTTATGTAATATTAGATTTAGATTATTAGATTTAGTAGCTGAAAACGCTAGAGAAAGTTAATCAAAGTTTCTTTGAACGACTGTTTTATCATCATTCATTACCACTATCAAAAAGTGACATTTTCAAGTTTTATTGACAAAAGGTAACATTTCCAAATTTCAAACTCAGTTATCTCCTGTAATATGAAAGTTTTTAAATTGACAAATTAACAGTGATGTAAGGTAACTATTTTCAATGTACATTTTAGCATAAACAGAATATTTTTAAAAATAAATGCTTACTCTTTAATCACATTTTAGTGATTTCTGAAAAAAAAGCAACGATGGAAATGTTACCTTCTGTTCGACTACTCCTCAATTATGGATTTAGCCAGTTGTGTCTCGTAACTCAAATTACACCTACTACGATTTTGAGTAGTGTACGTCGTCTGTCTAAGCGTGCGATGTCTAATTTTTTAAATGCAATTTTTATGAACACTACTATAATACCTTTTAAATAATTCAACAAAATCTATAAGGATTTCGAGACTGGAACTACGAAGTCTTAATACAATGAGTGTTTTATGGTCAACTTGTATGACTATGTAACAAGTAAAGAATATAGTTTAATTCAATGAAACTATTTAATAAATCCCGGATATTATATTTATTTCTAACCTTAAAATCGGCTCGTTTAATACTAACACAGATTATTAGGAAATAGAAATACACAAACAAACTCTGTTGTGCTGTGAACGTAAATTATACATAGATTAATAATTAATTATCAATAACAATAGGACAAATTAAATAAATTTTTATCAAACAATTATAAAGGCAAAAAAAAAACAAACGTAATTTCCTTTCACTTATATTATGCACCTATAAATAATATAATATTAATAATAATAATAACTGAAGTATACATGGACATAAATGTGTTTGTGTTTTGTACCCCTGAAATTGTCACTAATTTAATTATTTGATCGAATTAATGGCAAACAGTTTCCATTATTTCCTCCTTTCGTTATTAGTCCGTGTAAAAAATATATCGCTATCTGAGAAAAATGAGCAGAGCATAAATTAATGTAAATCGTAAATAAATAAATCAAAACCTTTCCAAACCCCAACTTGATTTTTATAAAAACTTTTTCGAAAATTTTAATCTTCTCGAATGATTTTTTCTATCGATGGTCGATACTAAATTTTTATGTCATCGAAGATGACATATTAATATCGTTGTGTGACTGAATAATTATTGAGTTGTACATCCATATTGAATAAACGCAAGAGGGCTGTAGAGTTAACAACTATAGAGTTAACAAAAAATCATAAATTAACACTTTCACTGAGGTGACATTACTTAGTGCGTGTCAAAAACACGCATTTGACGAATTTTTATAATTAATGTATTTTTAAAAATACATAAAATTTTATATACAATTAAATTTTCGTTATTGACTTAAACTGACTAAATTGACCCTGCTATAATTTCCTTTTTTTAACAGATTTGATTTATACCCTAACAACAAATACAACACGATACAGGAGTGTTTAGAAGGTTCATCATTTTTTTTTTTAAAGAAGGATATGTGAAGGTATATGAAGGTGTATAAGGTGAAGTTATATTAAAACCCAACAACGGATCAAATGGTCCATATCAGCGTATCACCAAGTCCAAAATATCTATTACCTCTTATAAATTTAATTTACTGTAGGTATAATTGAAATAAACATATTTTGCGGAAACATTTTTACAAATTAATAAAAAAAAAATCCTTTAGAAAAAACGGGACAGTACTTAATTCAATGACACTATTTCGTACGCAAATGAGGCCTATTTAATTGCTTATTTAAGTCGAATGGAGGAAACTTTGCTTTTATTGGGAAATACGTTGTGTGTATGAATGCAACTCATTACATATTATATGCGTAGGTAATACTTAGAGAGATATAAAATTTTCAGATTTCTATTTCTACCAATTTACCTGGTCTATTACGCAGACGTGTCTCTCTGTGTGTGTGTGTGTGTCGTTCTGGTGACGCAGATAGCCATCTAAGTATAGGTATAATATGTAAATGATTAAGGTGCCAATTCAAAAAACTGGATTTACAACATTTACCTAGACTACAGCATTAGATATTATGTATTTGCATAAATCGTATAATTTCACAAAATTGTTTTTCATTCACTATAATAATTTGACGTAATTATTAGATAATTGTTCAGTGTGTTTATAAAACAATCATATTTGATTTTTGGACATTTTTGCTATTGCCTATTAAAATGATGATACTCTTTTTTTTTTTTAGAATTCCTACTATTAGATTTCCTGATAGTTCGATATGCCTAATTTCGATAAAAATTGAGAAATTTTTAACGTATTGGGGAATTTAAGTAAACTTGATGATGTCATACAATTAAGAAAATTATTTTTTCTCAAATCCAGCTTTATGGGAATTATGGTGATTGATATTATATAAACTTTCTATTTTTGCTATCATAATGACGGAATCTTTCTTCATAGCGATCGTTCATTTGTAATTTTGGTAAAAATGAATACAACGACTTTGAAAACTTATAATTCGCTTCCTAGTAATTCTACTGCAAAGTTTTTAAGACTCTCTTAGTTTTTCTCTAAAGTTTCTCTTTCCATATATCAACCGTGGAAGCGGCCAGGATTATGAAAACCAAAGTGACACTAATGTAAGCCTAAATCTGCCACTGATGTTTGTAATATTATATAAATGGAAATGGCGAACTTTCTCAAAGACATACTGTATATTATATGTAGAAGACATTATTTTGTCAACAAATAATAAAAAATATCTATATATATTACGTAAACGATTGAACAAAATGAAAATAAGTATAACTGTAATTTATTTTCCTTAAGAAAAATTATTTCTATTAATTTTATTTTGATTGAAATAGGTAAATACCAACCGATTTATATTTTTTCCGATTATTTTACCAGAATTTATTTGACGTAGTTACAGTCACTAGGTATGAATAAACAGTTTAACACGTGTGACGTCATTAACAGACGTGAAATAGTTTTAAGACGAATTTTGTAAAACTGGGACAGGCATAACTGGAAGCAGCTTTCACATTTGAAGAGAATATTTTTTCTTTTTACATAGGTAAATATGTATTAATTTATTAGAAAAAGAGAAGCTGTTTAGTGATCGGTTTCAAGGAGCTGATGTTCATTTAAATGTAAATCTGAATATTGTACATGATTACTGGCATATTTATTATTTGATTAAAATCACCGTCCCAGCTATTGTTAATTAACATAGGTACCATACATAAAGGTAATTTATAGCAATAAATACAGTGTCTTCAATAAATTCCTGTTACTATATACTTTTGATTTAAGGTATTTTTTATATTTAATTTTAATGGATCAATGTGAAAATTATATTTTTGATAAAAGTTTGTAAAAAGAAAAATTGAAACATTTGAACGGATTCTCATAGATATTTCTATTTAAATAGATACGTAATCTTTTAATATGATACCTTATAAAGTTTTCATATAAATAACAAATGTATCAATTTATATTGCTTTTGATTTATTATAACTTATAACGTATTGAAATTTATTCAATACCGATACAACTGTACTTTATTCCAAAGTACTTGATTACATTACAGTTGTTAAATTATTACTCTATCAAATAATATATGGAAAACTTGTCTGAATATTAATTATATTTTTTATGTACTCACTCTTTTTTTGTGAAGTTTACAAAAGTTATTAATTAATAAATAAATTATCATAAAATCATTTTCAAATTTTATTGAACTCTGATATTTAAAAGTTTTATTTACTTAAAATTTTGTTATAATAAGCAGGGATACAGGAGATAAATTCAAATTTTTTGAGAAATTGGCATTGAATTATAAGTTTTCGAAGCCTGTTTAAAATTTGGAATATGCAAAAAATAACAATTATGAAGCCATTATAAAATTGTTATGCCTCTCTGTTTGATGCATTAATTCGTTTGAAAATTAACGTTGCGTTTAAAAATGCAGGTGAGTATAATATTTTAGAAAGACTTGGTATTCTATAGCTCTGTTAGTGCTGTGTTACCGGACATATTATGTACATAATTATGATTCCCAGGTGATCAATTAATAATAAATTGTCATAGACAATTACACATTCAATTTTTTTTTATGGTGAAAATATAAAATTTATATCAATCCGCAATTGAATGTTATTATTAAAATTTGGATTCATCCCATCGTCGAAACAATTTAGAAGAAACTCTTCTAGTAAATGATACCGCGTGTGGTGCGGTATGCTACGTTTGTTTATGTATTAGTATATTAGTTGTCAGAGCAGTGTATCAGTTGGGCGTTTTGTCATAATGCCTCATTAGACCGTCAATGTGTTAGTAACGCTTGCAGTGGAAGAAGAGAGGAATTCATTAATTTTCATCGTTATACTAATTAAATATTATATTAAGCATTATGTTCAACGGAAATGGTAATAAAAAAAACTGAAAATGATTGAACATTATTGAAACCAATGATCACTTATTATTACACGAGAGGTTTGTATTTTTTTCGAATAAATTTGTGTTTATATATAACGAAAATTTGTTGTCTAGCAATCTAACTCGAAGAACTGTCGCGATTTTGTTAGTTGACAGTTCTTCGAGTTAAATTGCTTTTAGGCAAAAAATTTGAGTTGTATAAAACACAAATTTATTCAGAAAAAATATAAAATCAAGTGTAATACGGTAAAACAATTTAACGAATAAAATAAATTAGTATAATTCATATGATTATTACATTCATTGTTACTATGATTCTGAAATCAATTAAATTGACCAATACGAATTTTTGTTTCGTTTTTATCGTGTTTACCTACAACGAAATGATCAATGGAATGTTTCGTACCATTTTTATCGTTGTAAAAATCTGTCCTAACTTTTTTTTCCATGATAAAAGTGAAAAAACTATACAATATTCTTTATGGGACTTGATACACATGAGTTAAGGGGAGGCTTACTCGAGAGTCCTTAAAAATTATATATTTTTCTAGAATTTTTTTCTCAAGAACGGAAGTAAATATCAATTTCAAATTTTGTGCACATATTTACTAAGTATTAAGCTACACAAAAAAAAAAATTTTCAAGGAAAAATATAAAAAAGTGTCCATTTTATAGATAGTGCAGTGTGACGATCCGAAAATCCGATGCCTTGTTGGTGGACATCCTAGCGCCGGTAATAAACCACCGAAATCCAAAAACAAAAAAGATTTATAAAATATATGAAGAGTACCGACACCTCTACCTATAATATCAATAAATTGCTGAAAGAAAAAAAATGGAGGATGTTTGAACTTTTGATTACGATTTTTGTCTTATTTTTCGCTCTTTAAAGTAAATTTAAAAATAAAAAAAATATTGAAAGTGTATCGAACTTAGGTAGAGGTGCCGAAGAATTGAATTATCTTTAAAACAAAAAAAATTAAAAAAAAGGATCCATCGAATAGTTTTTGAGTTATCGTCTCCACCAGTTCCAAAAATGTAGTTCCGAGATATTATAAAATATATATAAAGAAACGTATTTTCAAAATTTTATATTTAATACTCACTATTGCGTGAACTACGTTTTTTGAATTTTTTTTTTTTATAGAAAGCTGGATTCGGTTAATGTGCAAGAATCTTGTTTTTAAATTATTTTCAGTAAAATCATTTTGGGAACATATTCTACACATAATTTGCTATCAATTTCGGCAAAAAAAATCGATTTTTTTTTATCAAATCTCAAGTAAACCTTCCCTTAAATTACTTTCAGCAAAATCACTTTGGGATCATATTCTACACATAATTAGCTACTAATTTCTGCAAAAAAAAAAATCGATTTTTTTAACGACTCTCAAGTAAACCTCCCCTTAAATTGTCAAGCAAAAACAATAATACATAATAATAATATGGTATTTTTAGAATGAAATTATAGTTTTTTTTACCGACAGTTTTTGTCTCATCAACTGTATTTTTGGGACTCGGGGTTCGATATTTCCTGCCCCGGGACTCTTGAAGCTCTTGGTCCGCCACTGATTAGAGAATAGTCATTTCAATGATGTGTTCTTGAAATTGAATATTGATTTATATTTTTTTTGCCTTTTTGAAAGGAATAATAATTACATCATCAACCTAAGTATGTAGATATAATATATACTACGTCGTTTATAAAAAAAAAGAAAATATTTATAAGTATCTTTACCTGTATAAATATGATATTATACCTACCTGGTCCATTGGCGCTGGTGCCTGAACACGACTATACATAAAATTTTAGATAAAATTCAAAGATAATAAATAGTTAATGTTTTTATAGAAATTGTTTCATTCTGACACAATTTTGAGTTTTAAATAATGTAAGCCTTATTTCTTTTGAATATAATATATTATACAGGTGTTTCGTAATTTTCTTTTAGTAAAATGTTAGTTATTTCTATTTAACGAAATGAAATTATTTTTATTCCTGAAACTTCAAAGGCTCAAGAAATGGTTTTAATTTAATCACATAATTCTCATGTATTTTCTGAGAAATCTTCTCGACCCGTTTTTATACAGAATACTTAAATAATCACAGATTTTAATACTTTAAATTAACACTTATAAATAAGAGGTGACTAAACTAGGTCAGTTCACAATATATAGTTAAACAAATAAATTATAGTAACTATTCCAAACCAAATTATATCTGAAAATAAGAAGGAAAATTAATAGTTTTTCTTTTACTAGTTATAGTTACATTAAAGTTTAAATAAAATACAAGATCCTGTATAATATGTATAAAATCAAAAATAGGCATTTTTTATATTATTCATTATTTTTACATTATCTTTTACAAAATTACTGAACCATAAAATATTTGCCGCAGGCAAATAAGTCATTTATTTTTACAACTACATATATAAATTTGCCTTTTGCTTGAATTATCCAGTTTTTCTGTTTGAACTTTAATCAAACAATAATACATATATTTTTATCAATAATTTTTTTTTGATCAATTAAATATTGTTTTGTCTGTTATGAAGCTGACTAATATTATGTATTTTGGCTTTAGCTGGCGAAGACGGCGACTCGTGTGTAAATTTCCTTTTACTAACAATAGATTAGTAATTTTGTACCACACTTTTACGTATCTAAAATTCCTTGTATTTGATCCAAGTTCAATACCCCTTCTCCCCCCCTGACGGCGGTTGTTTTTCAATGTTTTCAATGGAATTGACCCCCACAATCTAATTATTGAAGAATTTTATTATTAATAAATAAACAGTTAATACATATATGTATGTTGTGTATGTAAAAGTAAATTGCCTGTTTTTAATAAAATGGATAATAGTATCCACATCTAGTGACGTAGTAGGCCGGTTATTTTGAAAGATACTTTATATAAGTATGTTTTGCTCAGCACGGCGCAGCAGTTAACCAGCGCAGCCACTGTTTTGTTGCCGCCATTATTGTGGCCGATGCAGCAAACAATTCAAAAATCAAATAGGGAAATATAAAAAAGTAAACTTATTGTTTTTTTTTTGTTGGTTCAATCAATAAAAAAATTTTTTTGTGATTCTTTTTCATTTACTATTTTTAATGAAATTTGTGCAATTTTAAAGTGTTTTAATTTAATTAGTGAAACAGTTACAAAGTTTATTTTGTGTTGTTATCGAAAATTTTCAAAAAGTAAGTTTTATTTCTGGAATTTTATTTTATAAACTTTTAGAGTTAAGCTACTCAAATCATATGAAAATTTTTTTTTATATTATGGTGCTATTAAATTAATTAACATTCTTTAAATAGTCTTTACATAAGATTCATAATTATTGTATAGTAATACTTAGATTATTATTATTCATTTAAATCGTTTGGAATTTTGGAAAACTGTGGTCCAATAAATGATCAATATTTCGGATTTCGCTATTGACGTGACTGCTTCAGGTCACATTATGTGACTGACATGTAATCGTGCGTTGTTAAATTTTCAACTAATTAAGAAGTCCTAGAAACGTGACCGTCTCTGAATGATGTTAGGTACCTGTAAAAATATTTTGTTGAGGAAAAAGTGAACAAAATATCTAAATTCGTAAAGTTATCGACACAGAAACAAGTTTTTTATTCATACTTATTGTAACCAATCTCGTGTTAAGCCAAGCGCTGAAATTGCAAAAATGTTGCGACTTTGTTTTCAATATTCCATTAAACTTAATTAAAAAACGGGGTCATTTTTTTTGTTTATTAAAAAACAGATCAAAAAAGATGTTTTAGTCATTTTTGCGAAGAGACACGCTAAATTGAGATATCCATTTGAATTTATAAATACGATCTTTTGGTTTAAACTGGTATTTTGTAGCAGAAGTCGGTTTCAAAATGTTTTCTTTGTTCATCTCAAATACAATATTTATAAAGTTGTGTATAGTTACATAAACCCTTTTTTTATGCGGTTTTTAAAAATATGGGCATTAAAATGTATAATGTGAATCAAAATCAAGGCAAAGTAAGATACTTAAACGTTAACTATAATAACTTTGTTTGATAAAAATACTTTTTAATGGTTTTTACATTTAATGAGTGCATTGCATAAGAACATAAGTTATTGCATCATTTAATTTTTTTACAGATGTATTTTTTTCACAATTTTCATGATATTATAAAAAAAATTAAATAAAATATTCCCACGTGTAAATTAATGCTTAATCTTGTTTAGAAAAGCAACTTCTATTAAAATTGTGAGGTTTTACAATCTGCATGGAACTAAACTTTTTATAGCTATTTATGATATTTTTGAATATATTTTTTTTTTGTGCGATTTTTTTATGTGGTCCTTATCTACCGCATAAAAAAACGTTTTATAGCTTAATAGGATTAAGGAATCGAGTTAGCTAAAAAAAAAAAGTAATGAAACTCAGTTGTCTACATACAGATTTTCTATATTTTTGTAAGTCTCTAGTCTTTTAAACCATTGATAGATACAGGCAAAAAATGAAACTTTTCAAAATCAGCTTTTTGATAACGTTTAAAAAAAAGTTTAAGGCCATTTAAACTAATCTCGAAAATCGATACTATGACATCGATATGAATTGTTTTGATCGGTCCAATTTCTTTACCCCGTTAAACTGCAAAACTAACGAAACAATTCCACCCTGGTAGGTACCAGGCTAAAACACAACCTAGCAATCGTCGTATAGTCAACGGATTTCTTTGTTTATAAAAATGTTTGTTAGTGAAATATAATATGAAAATCGTTTCAAAAACTGGTTTTGTTGATGATCACTGACTTCGATATTATTAGCAACTTTGTTATATACTTGGCTCACCAAACGTATTATTCGACTCTCCGATATCATGTTTCGTGCAACGTCATCATCATTATTTTGGTCTGAACTGAACGGCAACCCAGATAGTTAACGATGCTACTTTCCAAGAAGAAGAATAATTACAAGAAATTTTTGGTTTTTCCCAAACTAAACTGCCTGCAACCATTGCACTGCTTGCATCTATAATAATAATAATAATTTATGAAATATTTCCAATGGCTATTGTAGATGTAGTAGCAGATAAATTTTTTTTTTTAATTTTCCGTATTTACAAAATAACAATGCACGCTAATAGTATTAGTAACTGAAATAATTCCAATTAATCTACAGTTACTTTATTATAAAAAATAAATAATAAGATTTATTAATTTTTTTACCGTAAAAGATAAAGTATATGTATAAGTACAGTAGTCCCACGATTATCCGAACTAATAGGGGCGGGCGGTAGCTCGGATAAGGGAAAGTTTGCATAACGCGGGGCTTTCCCGAAAATGTACGAGTCATTGGTGTCATGATCTAAATTATCATTTAACTATATGCATAAATTTGGTGTAAATATAATTGAACCGAGTTCAGATAATCGAGAGGTTACTGTATTATATTAATTCGCGCTACCATTGTTGATAGTCAAGGTAAAAATTTAAATTAGATACCTAAAAGTAAAAATTATCAACTACCTATGTACGTTTTTGTGGAACTATTCAGAAAAAAAATTGAACTGATCTTTTTGACTAAGGCATTTGGCGTTAAAATTTTGAAAGTATTGGGAATAAAATTCATGTTAAATTTTAAATATATATGTACTTATATTCGTACAAGGACCATAGATTTTTTGCCTTTTTTTTTTGGTAATTTCATTGTTTCCTTTTAAATATATTATTTATTTCCCTCTGAAATGAGATATTTTCTCTCTTATGCTCTTTTTCGTCAACCCAACTAACTCTATGCAAAATTTCAAGTTGATTAGTTAAGATATTGAGCTTTGCATGTGACACAAACAACCTGATTGTCGCATCTATTAAGTATGTATAATTTTAAAAATTAAAAAAGTAAATAATTCAAAAGGAGGGGTATTATCGATCAGCTACGGAAGTTGATCCTATAATATGGCCAAAAATTTAACCACTTACATTTTTTTTTATATGATATTTCTCATTATTTTAGAAAAATAATGAGAAAAAAAACACTAATTTAACGCTACAACAATTTAAAAGTAAAAGTGACTACGTTTTCGTCGCAAGAAAAAAAAACCGACAAACTGACAAAAAAACCGGAAAAATGTGTACCCTTTTTTACTATACCTATGGATAATAGTAAAGTTTTCCCCTTAAGGACCCACAAAAATATGAATTTTCATATTTTTTGTGGGTCCTTAAGGGGAAAAACTTTATTATTATGTATAATCCAGTCCACAGTACGGCTCAATAAAGTGATTTCGAAGGAACGAACTAACGAAGCCCACACAGACATCACGCTAAAAACGATAGTTTCGGATTCTAGTGACTTTGAAACGTGGAGACATGTACCTGTGTCCAAATTAGCGATTCATAAAATTGGACCCATTACAATAACTTCCAACGGGAAGTTAAAAATACGAAAAAAAAAATTCCTAGCCTTTCTTGAGGAAATTTTCCGACAAAATTCTACGGAATTTTAATTAAAAACCATAAAGTTTAAAGTCAACTAAATAAATGTGGAAAAACCCAATAGTTAATTGTTTGTCACCATCACCACACAGACACACAGACAGCTTAAACAAATCAAATTAATAAATTATTAAATTTTTGTAATTCACAGAAATACATAATCTTGAATATAGGTAATATGACTCATGGATTTTTAATAACAAAATACAGTCGACTCTCGTTAATTCTAAACTCGAGGGACTCTTAAAATATTACGAATTATATATAGAGGTTCGAATTATCGCAGGTAACAATTTTAATTTTTTAAGCATTTGCGATGAATGAACTTGATCGTGTCTCAAAATGTACTTACAATCTTTCTGTCTCTTTCTCTCTGCAATTTTGAATTGTCGAGTGTTTGACGCCGATGAGTCCGAATTAATTAACGTATCGTTTTGTTACGTAGCAATGATTTTTTCGTTCGAATTATCAAGTGTATAAAATTGTTTTAGTTCGAAATGTAAAGAGATTTTGTAAGGAACTCGTGATACCTTTGAATTATAGAGAGTTTCGAATTATCGCAAGTTTGAATTGACGAGAGTCTACTGTATTATGATGATAATACTTGACATTTATTACCTTCTTCTTCTTATTGTTTCATTCATAGTCATAGCATAGTTTGTAATAGAAATTTAGTCGACTGTGACATCTAAATACATATTATGTTAATGAAAATGAGTTTCTCAATTTAATAAAATTGTTTTCAAATTTATTGCTTTTATGTCGTCATCTTACAAAATCATTTTTCAATCCCCTTGACCAAAAAAAACATGTTTTTAAATCAACTAATTTTGATCAGTTTTTATCGATTGAAATTTGGCAAAATGCTAGGTTACGAAATATTTTTACTGGGGCCGGCTGTATTAAGTCTGATCCCCCGCAAAAATTTTCAATTTATTGTATCGTTGGAAGGAACTACTTTTGTGAATTTTAAATATATTTCTACATTTTTTTTTTAGAGAATTGGTTATAAAACTATATAGCTAATAAAGTGTACAAAGAATCATCGTTCTCCTTTTCTGAATTTCTAAATTTAAAAATTTAACGTATTAGTGGATATTAAGAGCTATTATAGGTCACAGGAGAAAACAGTCAAAATTTTTGCCAGCCTAATAGTTTTTAAAAAAAAATCTTTATCATAATTTTTTATATACGAAACCTGTTCGCTCTTTATGGGGGTTAAGGCCGTGAGAGAAAATTCTTTTCGCGAACCCCACCTTGACGAAGAGAACGTTTAAAATTCACACATTAACACATTAAGATATCATGGTTTAACTTTCTCTGTTCACAAAACTATATCTTTTATTAAATATAATTTATCATTTCATTATTTTTGCGGTTTAAAATATGGTGAGAGTGCTTTTGATTTATGAGTAGTGGGTAGAAAACAACATTAATTGGTTTCGCATCATTTAACTTTAGGATGATAATTTTTCTTTTAAAAAACTCGGAATTGTAACTCGGGTTTTTTTTTTAGAAAAAAGCTATTATCACAAACTACATAAAAGATAATAATTGATATGGATGATGAAACATTTAAATATATATTTTTACATGAAGAGTAAAAATTCTTACACGTTTAAATAATAAATCTATTTGTATTAAAACATCGTCACGAATCACATTTAAATAAATACATAAGTGATTAAGTAATTTTAATTAATTACAAGTTACATACATTTGAATTTTTACAACAGTGTATACCCTATGTTTATATTAATTTGATCAATAATTCATTAAATAGGTACGAAAGTTCTACGAGAACTACGAGAAAAACTTACATTACTTTGCGCTACCACCACGATGAAGGTGGTATTTGTTCAGTAAATTGAATATAGGAGAAAATTTCCATAAGATATGACTTGACCAATATATAACGTTATTTTTTTTTTTTTGGTCTGCTACAGTACAAAGTACATATAAGTATATTAAATTAGATTAGGTACAAACTTACATACTGTAATAGTTTTCCATTTATTATTAAAACTACACAATCATACGGTATACAAAAAAATAAACATTAAACATTACCTACAATAATTATAAATTTTACTAATACAATCGATCGAACTCAAGGTCATGACCAATGCCATTGCATTTTTTAACTTTATTAATAAATAAATCATACTTTCTTTTTAGTGTTCCGTATCAAAATTGACAAAATGGAACACTTGTAAAATTTCTTGGATGTTCGTTTCTATTCAATTATTTGACGTGAAAATTTGAAATTTAACACAGCGAGAGAGAGAGATCCAATTTTCTAGATGTGAAGTATAAATTTTTTAAAAGGTCTCATGTACAGAGTAGCAAAGCAAAGCCTACAAAGCACAAATTCAACAAAATAATTAATTGTACGATGTATTTTTTGATGTTTAGATTGAGTGAAAATCATCAGCACTGAAGTTTATATTTCCCCTGTAATTACTGAGTAGCTTTTGTCCTTGTCAAAAAATTTTTTTTTTAAATTGTTTACCCTCACATACTGTTACATCAAATCCTCAACTTATTGTATGAGATACTATTTACGCAAGCACAACTTGCACTTGTTCAATTTTTTTTTTTTTATATTAAAACTTTAGGGTAACTTTGGGTCAGTCAACAATAATAGAGAATAATGTAACTAACAATTTAGGATTGGAAATTCCAAAAAGTTAAGTTTTCCCCAAACATTCAGTTTTATTACAATTGATAAAAAAAATTTGATTGCTTTCAAATTGCTTTTAATTAATTTTTTTATTTCTTTCCTGTTTTTATTCTTATGAATGATTAATGTTTTGTTGTATATTTTTTGTAAAAATTAATCGATTAATATTAATCTCTGATTGTTTTAATGAAAAAAATGTTTGTTTTTGCGAAAAAAAATTTGTCTGCGAGATTGTCTAATAATTTTTAAAGTATATTTTCAAAAAACAGTTATTTTTATTATTTTACCTGCGATAAATTTTCGCAGGAAATCATGCAGATTTATTTAAAAAGAATTTAACAAATTTTTTCGCATGAGTAACGAAAACCAAAAATTTACTCATTGTAAAAATATAAACTGTAATTAAAGTATTTTAACTTTTTTGTGGTTTTTTTTTTGGCGAGGGAAATTACCGGAAATGATTTTACTTAAATATTTAATTTTTAATAAATAAACAATATACTACTATATTGGTAGGCGTTCTGAGTTTTAAAAACAGCTGGTTCGTTAATTCGGTGGAAACACAGTAAATTTGGTAATGGAATATTTTCCTTCAAAGTATGAAATCATTGAAGCTTAAAAAACTAATAAAAATTAAGGAAATTAACAAAACAAAGGTTAAACCCCGAAATTGTTATCACTGTAGAGATAACAGTGTTAAAATATGTTTAACCATTATCAAATTATTATTTGTTTTCTAAAATTGAACAAGGCTACTAATTCACTCCTACCTGTATTCCTTCCTTCCTAAATTTTAAATGTAATTAACAACACTGTTTGTTTTTACTTGAAATTAAATTATTGCTCAGTTTTAAGATTCAATTTTACTAAACAAAAGTGAGTTGATTTATTTTTTACTTTTTTGAAAAAGAAAAAAGAAAACTTTAATGTAAAAAATCTTCCATATACCTAGTAGATATAAATTTATGTTCTGAAAAAGAGAACATTGAAATCCCATTAGGGGAATTATCAAAAATTATTAGGTGTCGCTTTGAATCAATATTCCAACTTCCTTTTTGTTGAACTTTTATACGAAAACTTGTGCTGTTTCGTTTTACGACCAAACTTTATTAAAGTTTAACCATAAAATTTATGGATGCACTTACAAAATATAATTGCATTTTAAACGAGAAATAATTTTTGATGTTTTGTTTCAGTATCAAAATGATTCCGATATTGCAGAAATTGAATTTCCTATATCCATCGTATCTGTTGGCGCTGCTGTCGATTGGTTACAATTTAGCCGAATTGGGGCGTACCATAATTGGTGCATCTTCAAAGGCCACGGCTATAGATCTACATTATGGTGACATTACGTGTCAAATGAATACAACCGAGTATCATATTAAAGACTTACCGATACAATGTGACAAGGCCAATAGTTCTGATATGTAAGTAGTCTTTTTTTTTTAATTTTTAGGGCTCCGAAGAAACGTCTCGAAAATCGCGTGTTCGATTACTCAAGCTAAATACTTTATTTTTAAATCAATTCAAATCTATTATGTTGTTATGACTGTTGGGCTGACATGAGAGAGTCACATAAGAGAATTAACGTCTCAAAAAGGCATTACCTTTTGTTAGCGACCTCTTTTTTTTTTTTTGGTTATCCAAAAGGAAATTACATAGTGCTTACGTATAGATAGTGAGACAATTGTATGATTTAAAACAGGACCGTACTAGAAGTACCTACACATTATCTTATATGGTAACATTTTTTTTCTTTTAGTTGTCTATCATTGGAATATAATGGTACGAATTACTGTGAATGGAACTACAACGGTCTTGGGATAGATTATCAGCTGTTGGCTGGTCCAAGTTTTTTCGCCGTATATACCATTGCTGGCCTATTTATTGGTGTCGCTGCTGATCGGTTCAATCGTATTCGAATGCTTGCTGTATGTACATTAATCTTTTCTGTTGCCATATTTTTTATGGGCATGGTACAAAAATACTGGCACCTAGTGCTGCTACGAATGGTGCTTGCAATTGGGTAAATTTCAAATTTTTTGTAATTTTATTATTACTTTTTTATTTTCTTCCTAAATAAATAATTAATTTGACTCAATAGGGAAGCTGGATGTAACCCACTGGCTACCGGAGTTCTTTCCGACTTGTTTAGCGAAGAGAAACGGGGTTTGGTTATGTCAATTTTCAATTGGGGCATTTATGGTGGTTATGGTATCGCGTTTCCTGTTGGCAGATATATTCCGGATTTGAATATTTGGGGCTTGGTAAGATTTTTATATAATACTATTTAAATAATATGGTAAATCCTAACCAATATAATATATACTTTTTTTTACAAAAAGGGATGGAGAATTTGCTACTATGGTACCGGAGTTATTGGAATCCTATTAGCATTTTTAACTTGGTTAACATTGAGAGAACCCGCGCGTGTCGAGATCCGAACGGTAACGAAACCGAGAAAGGACGGAAAAAAGGAGAAAAAAGTCAACATTTGGAGGGTGTGCAAAGATCCAAAAATTATCTTGTTATGTTTAGCTGCGTCTATTCGCCACTGTGGCGGTTTATGTTTGGGTTACAATTGTGATCTTTATTTCCGTGAATATTTCCCGGAATACGATCTAGGATGGTGGCTGTTTGCCGTGACAATTGTTGTGGGTGGTATTGGTGTCGTTTTTGGCGGGGTGGTTAGCGATAAATTTGTTGGCAAAATGGGTGTGCGATCGCGTGTGGCCTGTTTGGCGATCAGTCAATTGATATCAACACCGTTCGCATTTGGAAGTGTGACATTTGATCCTCTTTGGGCAATGATTAATCTTAGTATCTCGTACTTTTTTGGTAAGTTTTATATACAAGACCAAATTAACAAAAGTTCAAATTATTTTGCGATTATTTCAACAATTTTTGTTTTGTTTAATTTTTGTAGCTGAAATGTGGTTTGGCATTCTTTTTGCAATTCTGGTCGAAATTGTTCCATTATCTGTACGCTCAACAACCGTTTCCGTTTTCTTGTTTGTTATGAACAATATTGGCTCAAATTTACCAATTCTGGTTGATCCAGTGTCCAAAGCTATTGGCTACCGGGAGGCATTATATATTTTCTATGGAGGAGCTTATGGATTAAGTAAGAACTTTTTCTGTTCCGAATAAACGATCAAATTTAACAGTTTATTAATTTAAATTTTAGGTTCAATAATGTTTTTGTTAACAATGTTTTTGATGGATCCACCGGTAAAAACGGAAAAAGTAAAAGACCTGCCACATGATATGGGCCATGTGAATACGGTCTGTACAACAGGTGATGAAAATCAGTTACAGACAATTGGAAATGGAGTAGCAAATGGAAAAATTAATAATGGAGAAGTTCCTAGTCCCGTAGAAGTTAGTCGATTATAAAGAATTTTTAAAAATATTAGTAAGTTATGCGTATTCTGGATTATATTAATCCATGAAAATTTTTATTTTTGTATATAGGGTAAAAGCCCCGTTTGTGGAACGCGATCCAATAGAAAAACAGTTTTGACATTTATATCTTAATGAAGTTATTTCTGAAAGAAACGTCTGATAACAAAAATTATTATTAATAGAATGATTGTTTTTCAATTTAAATTCATCTCACATTTAATGTTTCTTTACTTAATTAAAGAAATACATATATATATTAAACAATTTTTGCTGAATGTGTCTCTTTTGCGTTTGATCAATGCTTATTTATCGAAACACATGCCTTATAAATTTCAACATTTTCCAGTTAATTTTCGAAGTTAGCGCAATAAAACTATACAAATAATTTTTATTAGTTCAGTTAAGAGATTATAAGAGCTAAATCATCTTTTTATTCGGTTTAAATGTAATTTATATATATGTGTATTTCTTTCAGTACACAATATAACCTCTGTATTTAACTAAAATCATGTACGTAAAATAACTAAAAATTTATATTATAAATAGTTTTAATTTCTTTTTGAGTCTAAAATATTTACTTACTGCTTTAAAATCGTAAAATTTTTAATATTTTTTTTATTTCGGAGCGTATCGTCAATTGATAAATAAAAAAATATTGATTTAAAGTTGCAAAATTTTATTAATAATGAAAAATTGTCGCCATTTTGATAAGTTAGTTTAGAAGGTTTAGAATTGATTAGAACTTTACCAAAATACATAGATGGCGAAACAAAATATAGTATTTTTCTGTGGTATTTTGGTATATTCTGTGATTTTGGTCGTTTATTTTATCGAATATTTAAACCATTCTATATTTTTTAATTTGACATTCTATTTACTACTAGATGTCACTCTATGTCATAGAGTGAAAAGATGGCAAAATATGTATGTGAATGATATGTAATGTATCTCATGTTGTACATACGTGTTCTTTTTTAGGTGTCAATGTGCTGATTTTTTAAAGGGTGTTAATATATTCTGTCTGTTTTTTTATAGATGTCAACAAATTATAAAACAAAACATTAATAAATCAAAATTTTTGGGTTATATTTTCTTAAAAACATATTCATTGGATTAAAAAAACTTGGTTTCATGCTTATTAAGAAAAAAAAAAGGGTGTTTAATTCATTTATTAATTTTTGTAAGCAAGTTTGATGAAATACGTAAAAATAGTGTTCCACAATCGGGGCTTTTACCCTATTAGTTATTATTATTTATAAAATAATTTTTGTTTTTTCGTTGTATGTATAATTTAAGAAGGCATTATTTAATCGATCGATGTACTTAAATTTTTAAACAGTTTAAATGTACATAATTATTTATATTACTCTGATCTTGCTCAGAAGAGGGTAATTGGGGGTGATTGCGGACGTAATGTGTCTAGCCTATATGGCTAAAACAGACCTGCTTCAAGTTATTTTGAGCAGTTAACAATATTACCGACCACCGAATTATAGGCAATATTTTCACTTTTTCCTAAATGTAGGCAATGTACATGACGTTGTCAATCGCACCCCTTTACTTACTCCCAAAAAGTTTTAAAAGATTTTGACTTTCGTACATAATTATATGTAAGCAAATGAATACAGGGTGGACTATTTATTCTGAAATTTAAAAAATCGTAAATAAATAATGTGAAAAATTAACAGTATTATAATTTTATAAACACATGTATTTTATATTATGTATGTATAGTAATTTATGTATTAATTAATTGTCAACAATAATAATAATAATGATGACAATTTATTTAATAAATTTATAAATGGAAATATTTTTGTTCTGTATTAATTGTCATAAGTATTATGAACTATGACAATTAATGAAATGTAGTGTTGAACAAAGCTGTTAATAATAGACAGTAATAAAAAATATTTTCTATAAATTAATTTTATTCCATTGTTGAGAATTAATTTACTTAAACGTTATTTTGTTATTAAAAATTACAATAAAGCAAATTCTGATAATAAACAAAATTGTTTTATTATGACATTTTTGCAGAGACGAATACAGTTTTCAAATTGGACGCAAGCCATATTTTTTTTAACTTCAAAAAAAAAAGGAAAGTATACCTAAACACCATTAGAATTTTTTTTTTTTGATGGAATTTGGCTAATATGGGAGTAAACTTTTTATTTTTGCCATCAAAATGACGAAAGCAACAGAAATCTTTTTTCTACACGTAATTTGAAAAAAAAAATGTAAATCCTGTCTCTGATGATCCGTCTCTGTCAATCGAACTTCACCACAAACAGAATTATAGACACAAGACAAGATATTAAAGGAACATCAACAGGGAGTTACGATATCATTATTTGCACAAACAGATTCTGTAGACGGCTACGAAAAAAAAGAAGAAAGAAACGAAAAAAATCCGTTCAAGTATGTCTTACTCTCTCTTACTTGTACCGGTACGTACTTGCATCAACCAACAAGTTGAAATTTGTAATTCTAGCATCAGCAGGTAACGCTCGGTGCTCGCTGTGTGAATGCGAGCGTGGCGAGCGTATATATGGCAGCGTATATCGCGGCGTAGGTACATAGTATCGATTTAAAACTGACAATACACGTACTTTAGTGGTGTCGAAATGATACCCCGGTTCAGTTTTGTTTAGTATTCACGGTACGGCTCAAACCGGTTCTACGTATTATTATATTTCACATGGTATGATATTACGTCCATGAAATACTAAAACTGTTAGCTGACGATTCTATGATAATTTGATACGTTAATCTAAGAGAGCCTACCCAATGTCCAGGAGTCCACTAAAATTTGCTGTTCTGATATTGCCGAAACTCAGCATTATATCTTTGAGAGGAGACAATGCCTCACAAGAACATAAAATATGAAACGAGGATTCGCCTCTGTAATAGCTACGACCGAAAGGACTCTTTTCTAGTTCATAGCAAAAGGCTGTTCTTTTTGGGATATTTTATGCCCAGTGTTAACCGGCTCACTTGTACTCTTACAGTTACTTGAAAATAGTAATTTTTTAACTGGACAGAACTTTAACCGTTGTACCAAAGTAGATTAAGATTTTTTTTTGCGCAGTTCACCATCTACGTCATAATACGTCACATATTTGAATTTTTAGGAAAAGACAACATTACAATTTACTTATTATTATATTTATACAGTGTGAGTTTTTTGAGAGTTACCATTTTTATTACAGCCAAATCGTTGATAAGAGCTAAGAGCTATAAAGATCCTGACTATAGCAATCGGTTGCTCCTGTCGATATCTGCAACTCTTATATGAACAATTTCTCAATTAAATCAACGGTTTGGCTGTAATAAAAATGGCAACTCTCAGAAGAAGAAGCTTTATTGAAAATAATGATAATTTTTACAATTTACAATTGTATATGTTATATAATTACATTTATGTACCATTAACCATAATTTGACATTATTACATTTGACATGATATCTTTTACATAGTTTGATTTATGCTTATTTGCCTAGGAAAAAAAATTTCAAAAACCTAGTGCGATTTGTAAACAACTCTCAAAAAACTCAGGCTGTATATATACATATAATTCGCCATCTACGTCATCAAGATCTGCGCGTCGGCATATCTATCTTAATCTACTTTGCGTTGTACATACTTTTCAGAGATGGGCGTGCTGAACTCTCTTAACCCAGTCATAAGTATTGAATATTTCCAACAGTTTCTGTTTCAGATCGTCTTAAATAGGCATTATTTTTATGTATTTAATAAAACATGCGTAAATAATATTTTTTTATTTCATACATATACACAATATTCAATATACATACATAGGTACAAATTTACGTACTAACAATGGTCTACGTTGAATGCTGCGCTCTTGTGCGGTTTTTTAGTGTTTATCTGCAGTTAATTGACAGTCAAACAATCAAATCTCTCAGATATTTCCCATATATGTATAGGTGCATATATTCATGCAGGGCCGGATTTGCCACTGAGAGGACACCCTAAGCATTTTTCATGTGGAGATCTACCCTGTAAGGTGGTCAAATTGGGAAAAAATTGAAAATACATATTATATTGGCAACTTTTTGAAATTATATTTTATTTTAAATAACAAAAAATGTATATGGATTGTTGGAATATTTAATTTGCTGCACGCACGACGGCACTGACTAAAAATCAGTCAGATAGTTAATGACCTTTTCATTGCCAACCACTTGGTTTAATGCTATTTGTATGAAGGAGGAAAAAAGAGGAGCAAAAGAAGAAATTGTACATAATGTATTCTCATTTTATACACTCTAGACGTGTACATAGTACCTACCAGCCACCACATAGCATAATACAAAATAATTGATTTAATCTTAGAAAAGATCAAGCATAGGCGCAAAGCAAACAGTAATAATAATAATAATAATAATAATAGTTTTCGGGAAATACATACCTATTTTTTTTAGTTACAATCATTTTATTACCAATACTAGGTATTTAAAAGATTTGTGTAATGATTTTCTATTTATATGAACCAGTCATGTCTAATCAATTGATCACAACAGTGGCGTAGCAAGCGGGTGGCAGGGATGGCCCCTGCCAGGGACGCTGAAGCATGGGGGCGCCGCCGTACCATCTGATTTTGATACTAAAAACATTGAAACAATTACTCAAAAATATAGACTGAAATAAAATAACAATTAAAATATATGGCTACACTGGCTAGTCTTAAACTAGGCTACAAGTTGAAAGCAAAAAGATTTCTAGCATTTCTACAAGTCTGAAAAACAATGGAACTGAGCAGCGTTATCGCGTAATTCCATGAAGTTCGATGAGTTATACCCAGAACCCCCGGGTGGTTATAGTTTGTGCAAAAGAGGATAGGGGACGTATGATGTGATTGTGGGTAGGGGGCGAATTTTTTTTAGTTACTAAACTCTCCCCTCTCTTTTCATCAAAAAAGGAGCAACACTTTCAATTCTGGCCAGGGGCGCCAATCACCTCAGCTACGCTACTAGATCACAGAGTCAATTTCGGTCAATCCCATAGGGAATAATAGGACTTCAGTCGTCCTATTTACATATTGAAAATTGCGACATTAACCTAAGTCACATTTCTTGAACGAATCCGGTCTTTTTGGAACTGACTATTACTATAATTAAAATTATGTTTTGTTGGTTAAAATTATTTCCCAAATGTCGCCCCCCCCTTTATCCCCCCGACCGCACCATAATGACCTATTATTTTGTTAAAATTTACGAAATAAAAAAAATTTCTTCTCTTTCAAAGTAATTAAATCTTTTCTGTAGTAAATTGTACGTCGTCGCCCCTCCCCCCAACTACATTGTGTTGTTCCATGTAAGCCCGGATAATAATTCGATGAAAACGTTTGAATTGAAGTGTTAGTTAGCACTCTCTTCTATTATAAATAAGAAATTATTCCTAGAATCAAGAATTTGATAACAATGTAGATACTTATTATATACTACGTACATACATAATTCGTCGAATTTGAAATAACATACCTAAATATTACGTATAATATGTGTGTTTTCTTTTTTTGATAACGAACCTGCGGATCCCGTTTTATCCTGGGTTGTGTGTAGTAAAAGAAATAATATCGGTGGTCCTTGCGCGTGGTGCGCATGACAACTCTATACGTACAAGGACCATATCATTATTATATTTCTCGTAATGTACATAGTGCTAGTGTGAACAGGACAACTGCAATGTAGACAGACAGGGAGCCGTTTAGTCGCCAATTTTCATTTGCTCAGAAAATTTTCTTTTTTGATACACCAAAAAAAAAAATTACATTAATAAAAAAAAAAAATTATGAAAAAGGAATTGATTTTTATACAAAAAAATTAAATAGTTATGTAAATATATATTTATTTAAATAAGTGTGATGCAAATTGTTGAAAATTAATGGGGGACTTCTTTTTCGGGGACGGAATGACTTCACTATGTTCGTTTGTAATATCATTACAATAGTGATTTTGGAAATGTCAGTTACGATGGTGATTCGAGGATAATCATAGCATTTACATATGCACATGGTAAGTGAAAATTTTTTTACATTTTCATAATTTTCTTGTATGCAGATGTAAGGTTATAAAATAACTTTAAACATAAAATTTTTGTAAATATTTCTCGTTTTCTTTCGATTCTTGGCCTGATAGTACAATTTCTGGGAATTACTACGCATTATTATTAAACTATGTGGAGCCACGCTACTAGAATTAATATACTTGTATAGGTTGCTACGTACGCAGACTATTTAAAGACCGTATTCGTTTGGTTGCTCATGTTGCTCAGGTTGCTATGTGGCTTTATATTTTATATTGTTTAATTTGTTTCATTTGTCCATCATCGGGTTTCTTGAGATGTTATATTATTTCAATCTGAATTAAAAAAATTTAAAAATGTAGAGCACTTCTTCTACTATGGATAAAAGAGAAAATTTTGATGGGAAGATACGATACAGCTAAGCGGGAGTAGAAACTTAATGAATTTTTTCGCAGAAATAAGCGTTTCAGTATCTAGATTTATCAAGGTTTGAAGCTTGAAATCTACACTTGCCATAGTCACATTCGTCATAAAAAGATGTAGAACTTTTTGGATACCTAAAAATAATAAATTTGGGGAATATAATATTAATATATAACCTCACTTTTGTTACTAGTACCCAACAATTTTGTTGATTAGAAATAATATGAAAACGAATCAATATTATTTATTGCGTTTGTGTCGAAAAAGACAACACACAAATAAATATATGTAGAAATTAGAAACACCATACACATACGTTATTTACTACTACGTTACAAGTGTAGTGGTTTGTGACAGGTGACACAGGTGACACAAGTCGAATGAAAAATATTACAAACCAAAAACAACATTATACATACATAGTGTGGTTAATACTTTTTTTATGCATTATTAGGCAAATGAGGAATCTTGATAAAACACGCCTTGAAATAAATGTTGATCGACCAAAGGATTTCTATAAAAATTTTTCATAACAAAAAATAACAATACACATGTACGAAAATCATTTTATAAAAAAAAAATGTATGTACCTAAATGAATGAATCAAAGCAGGAAAAATAACACCAACCCACTTGATTTTTCCCCATTCAATCAAATTTTGATGAGTCATTAAAAATAAACAATACTGTCTGTGCAGAACATTGTGTGAATTCCGCAGGCAGTAGTACTCGTAGCTTGACATGGTCACAGGATTAATTGTCCTTGTTTTATTGCCAAATCAGTGTATTAAATGAGGAAAAAATTACCACACACTGATTTTTACTACAGTACAAACTCTCAATAATTCCGTTTCTCTACATCTTTGTAGGAGTCATAACCCCTTCATCGCACAGCGATTGAGTTTCGAGCAAGATTTTAAATCGTTTCATCTAAATTTATTACCAAACGCTACTCGAACTAGAAACAGAACAAGAATCACCAAATGTGTGTTGGATTCAGCATTCTTCAGTAGCTAGCGTTTCTCACGACTTTTGGAATAGTTTCTCACATTTTTTACGGTTTATTATTCAAATTGGTAAATATATTCGACAATGTTACCTGCACATATATTACTATGAAGATTTTACATGATAATTTTCATTACCTCAATTTTTTATTCATCGTATAAATCCAAAATTTCATGTTCCTATGCCGAAAAACGTTCCTAGGACTCTAAAACTTAATACAGCCGAGTCTCGTTATCAGTTCGCTCGTTATGAGTCCGCCGATTTATATTTCTATTGTAAACATTCCCCCTCCATGACCGAAAAAATTCATTTCAGTCTCTCGTTATAAGACCGGAACATTGGTGTTGATGTTTAATAGTCCAACTCATAAATCATCTTGTCAAAATCTTTTTATTCACTCAAATAATTTTTTTTATAGGTCCGTGTTTATATAATACATGTGTAGTTGACCAAAACAAGTTTTGTTCGTTCATCGCGCGGATTATATTACAAACTTTGTTTGACTAACAATATTATTTACAATTTCTACAAAAGATTTTAAAAAGTTTTTTAAAAAAAATATGTCTGGACAATATCGTTTAAACTCTTGTCACACAAACTAGAGAACGCATTTAGAAAATATTAGTAAATGTATTTATTAAAAATATAGGTAGATTTTGTGCCGCTTCTAACGAATGGTAATACTGCACTTAACATCCGGGAAATTTGATTATAAATAAGTACATACTCACACGCTTGAAAAGTAGGGGAAGTGCGAGTTACGATGGTCGCCTACTAAGCATAAGTGGGGGTACAGGAATTCTTAGAATTATATTCTCCTGCAGCCCCGTAAGCGGACTGATAACGAAAGTCGGCTGTATTCAATAGCAATATTTTCCATTTTAATCGCTGATATTATTCAAGAGTTGGCCTTTATAGGAATGTTACTGTACAATAATAATTAAGTGTGTACTAGAAATCATGAACAATAATTTTTCAAACACTTGTAACTTGTAATTGTTGGCGCGGGCTTCATGAACGTCAATTTAAAATTAAAATACAAAAGCTATGATGTAACGTACAAGTAACATAGCTTTTATATTCCTTTACATATTATTTTTTTTATCCAAGTTTTTCTTTCCATGCATTTGTTGTATAGAAATGAATTAAAGTGTAGTGACATAGATTTTATTTTACCATATTATTATCAACAATGAATGAAGTACAAGTATACATAACTATATGATAGTTACCTGCAACAGTAAAATTTATTAATAGAAATATGCATGTGTATAGTTTGCATAGTATAATGTGCTTTTAATAATAACAATGACAAGATTTACTGTAGTATAGTCGAATACAAACACAATAAACTCGTATCAATCAATTCTTTTATTCGTAGATAAATTTACATACATATTTTGCTGCAAATATATCCTCCAGTGATCCAGTTTTTCCATCATTTTAGAGAATGATAAAAGAGTAGATATATACAATATTGGAAATTAAGTGAAATTATATATATATATATATATATATATATATATATATATATATATATATATATATATATATATATATATATATATATATATTTAAAATATTCGTCAAGTGCTTATTAGACACGCATTAAGTTTGGGCTGCTGGGTAGTAGGTAGTATTAGTTGTAACTCAAAGTTGCAACTAATACTACCTACTAGGGATGTTATTGATATAATATTACGGATACGGATACGGATATTTAAAAACATTTTTTTCGGTTTCGGTTACGGATATGTAATAATATCGGATAATGTTTCAGATACGGTTACGGTTACGGATAATAGGTTTTAGCGAACATTTTTTTTTTTTTTAAGAAAAAGGGGAAAATTTTACTCCAAAAAGTAAACGTCAAATACAAATCAACGGAAATCTATCAAGAGAAATACATGCAGCAAAAATTTTCTTCGGTTTAACCTCTGTTTTCCAACGGCAGTTGTCTGTTATTATCCGAAACAAATCCGAAACTTTTATTTCGGATACGGTTTCGGTTTCGGATATGCAATCATTTCGGATATCCGGTAGTTTCGATTACGGTTACGGGTATCCATAATATCGCTGCTACCTACCCCATAAAAAAATTATAGGCTGAAGAACAAAAAAATCTTATACATTAAAGCTTAATGTTTTACAAACGAGACCCAAAGAAGCAGAAAATAATAAGGAGATAGATAGTACGCTTTTGCACTCCCACCAACATAGTCATTATTTCAGAAATGTTTTTAAATATAAAAATGGATGTACATATATTTGTAAATGACATATTTTGTAACTCATTTCAAAATAATAATATATTCTGTTGGACAAATTTCTTCGAACAAATTACATAATTTAATGTAAAAAAAAAAAGTTTAATTAAAAACATATTCGTCTGACTTGTTTATACAAAAATTTTAATTTAATAATATTTAATTTATACATATTAAAATTCATCAGAATTCATTTTTCAAGAAACATAAATATTTCATATACATACATAGACGTTGCTGCTGGTATGGACTTTTCATATCCATTCATAATTATAATTAATTCTATGAATTCGAAATCATCTGAAAATGATGTTTGAAAGCTGCCGCCCCGCTAGCCTCACCGGCCCGTCCCGTCCTGTCCCGCCGCTCCAGTGTTTTACGGAGAGACATTTTAATATCAATTTACCTATTGCCTTTTTTTTATTGGTACAGCATTAAACTCTGTATAATATAATATGTAACCATAGAGATATACAAACACACACAGCGCTACAAGAATCCTGTATAGTGTGATCGTAAAGGTGTAGTATAAAGCTATTACGTAGAGGAGTTCAGGGTTATGTACATCTACAAAACAAAGGGATACAAATATCAATAATACCTTTGTCGCAGCCATCTGCCATAACGTAGTGAATTTCCCATTTAAAAAATTTACCTCATTTTGAAGCGCAGTATTTTACAAACGGAGACTAAAAATAAAAAAGGGTCGAAGGATCAAAAACCACATTTGTGATTTTTATTTCGTTTTCATAAATCTTTTGGTACAGTACCACTGTAACTTTACTACTTTTGGTGCAGAATCCCCGCAACCTTACTACTTTGGGTATAAAAATTTGATGAATAAAATAAATTATTATTGAAGATGTATGTACATCGATTTTGATTAACGATCAGTCCGCAGAGTCTTGGAAAATATCTTTCGGTAGTTATAATGGTATACTCGCATTTATACAAAATGCAAATAATTCATATAGTTGGAATGCAAAAATGTAATTTTGTCATTTATCAAAGTTATTATAATTTTTACTATCCTTTTTCAATATATTAGGTATAGTAGATCTTGTAAGAGATAGCTATATTACAAGCTTGTCTGCTGTGCTGTCTTACGTGCATCCTATCGCATGAAATCATTTTCATTTGGTAAAAATATTTCTATAATAGTTTAATTAATAACGTTAATATAGTAACAAAATTTGGATACAATTCATTTCGTACAAATTTTGAGCAAATTGTGATTTACTAAATAAATAAATATTGTCTTTCAAAGGTCACAATTAAATTTTTGGTTTTAAAATATCAGTCCGTGGCGCGGGGCTTTGGGCCCGTTTGCACCATCTTCGGGACGGCCCACAGTGGTCCAGTTTCCAAAAAAAAGCGAACAAAAATCAAAAATTAGTTTGAGTAAAACAAAAAATGGTGTATAAGGGTTTTCAAGGTCGCTGATTATGAATTTGATATTATTATTTTGAAAATTCAAAATGACGGGTCCAAAATGGCGGACAAAAATAAAAAATAGTATATAAAGGTTTTCAAGGTCGCTGATTATGAATATGAAGTGAGACAAGAAAAAACTGAAATTGGTGTAAAAAACGAAGGGGCACATTGGGATAAGAATTTTGTTTTTTAAAATAATCTACATACTTCATACTTTGTTGCTAAAAAAGCAAACCATCCAACTCGATCAAACTATTTCTTATAAATAAACACATTAACAATGCAATATTTCTCCGTAATGTACCTACACCCTATAGAAATATTAAATTACCCTTTACCGCACATATCCATAATGAATATTCACCTTCATTTTCAACTTCCATCACTTTTGATTTCAAAAACACACTTGCAAACAAAAGTTATTAATGAACAACTAGAAGATGCGTACGACACCGGTTCTCAGTTAGCTGTGTTTGATCTTCCCTTATCTGGTAATGCAGGCGATATAATGGACTGTCGGTTGGTGGTGTCCTCCCTACGGTATTACGGGGCAATTAGTTCAAAATTACAAACTTCACTTTTCTCATTTTTGTCTGCTTTTTGGATCACTGTGCGGCCATATATATATATATATATATATATATATATATATATATATATATATATATATATATATATATATATATATATATATATATATATATATATATGTATTTATGTATATATATATATATATATATATATATATATATATATAAATATATATATATATATATATATATATATATATATATATATATATATATATATATAAAATAACGTCTGTAATAGCTGAATTTTCCATTCGGGAATTCGCTAAAAGTGTATTTTTCAAGCGTGGAATTTATTAAATTATTCTCAGCCTTCTCGTTTGTAGAAATATACTTTAATTTATTAGTTCAATTTATGAAGATTGGACTACTATGGGAGAAATGATGAAATCAACTAAACTGGACAAATTTTGAGAATAAAAAATTTTCATTCAAGTTTTCCATATTGATTAAGAAGCCTATTGTTGACAAAAATGTAAATTACGCGTAGGAACTCTTGTGGGAAATGAAAAATGTTTATTATATTTCAACAAAAGATCATGTTAAAAATCAAACATTTTACATCTAGTGAAGCTTTAAATAATGAGGAGGGTTTTTCAAGATCTCACAAAATTTTGAAAGGATCTAACCAGCTATTTATTTAAGACCCCTTTGTTGTCCTAACGTCAGTGGTGGATTTACCAGCAGACTAAGTAGGCTGGAGCCTAGGGCGGCAGATTTTAGGGGCGGCAAATTTGGGTAAGAAAGGCGGCAAAATTTAGAATTTGAACGTTTTTTTATTGCTTGCCACTTATTTTTTTTAAGAAAAAGTGTTAAAAAGTTATTGAGAATTTTTTTTTAGCTTTTTAGGGGCATTTTTTACGGAGCCTAGAGCGACACTTGTTGTTAGAATAAATCCGACACTATCAACGTGCATAACGAAAATCTCGATTTCCTCGCATCACTCGAGTTACTACGAGAGCATATACGAACATATATAGATACATACTTATTTCATAGAACGTGTGGGGCATATCAAATGGAATGTATACAGTGCGATTTAAGCAAAACATTTCGTAACAAAGAACAATTACGATAGCCTATCTTCAGGTTAAATAATAACAAACAACTAAGCCGGTGCATATGTGTTCCTAGTACACTGTGGTAATGAAATATATGATTGTATACCTAACGTTATTCAACACACTAGCTATTTTCTCGTAAATTCTCTGTTCGTTGCATACAATCTGGATTCAAAGTGTTTTGATGAGTCAGACGATATGTACAACAATTGTAAATAAACACATAAAGGTTTAGACAAGAGAATTTGAGAGTTGAGGGGGATATTTACTTATTTATTATCTCGACACCCCGAACAAAATCGATACGCTTACATACGATATGTATCCAAACGAAATAATTGCGTAGAACAAAAAAAAAATTAACTTATCTCTTTCTTTACGTTGTAAAGAAAGCCCCTGGAGACCTGTAGGGTCACAGCCTATTAAGGTAAGATGGTCTTGCACGAGAAATATGTGTATTAACAGTTACCACAATAAGTTACTTTATTTTAGACAAGAAATTTAATTTTTTTTAAACTACGCCTACGTGATAATTTTTAAAAAAAATTGTCATTAATACGGAAAAGATAAATTACATAATAACTAACTATACAAAAATAAAAATTTTATTTTTATTAAATCATAAAATAATAATATGAAAGAAACTATGTGATTGGACGAAAATAATATGACGTGACACGTGATAGCAATAAAGTTTTAGTTTAATTAGTTCAAAATAAGTAATTTATATTCAAAAACTTTTGGAATAAATTATGTGCGTATGTAGTAATTTATAAGAAAATTTTCTCTTTACTTCTCAGCATCTGCCACCATCACTCATTTTCACATAAATAGGCACACGTGAGTCTCTAAAGGGAGGGGGGCTCTACACCAATAAATTTATACTCATAGTATTCCCTCTACATCCCTTACTTATATCCATACAAATGTTTTGAGGGTAACGTTAAGGTGATTAGCGCATTAAAATCTATGTAAGTCATACTGAATACCGAAACCAACGTCCATTTTTTGAAAGAAAAGAGATTTCGAAAACACATGTACCCAATTAACGCTTTAAATGATTAAGACGAGTTAACTCGTCCTGCAATATGGCGGCTCAAAATGCTGTGATGTGTATATATTCACTGGTACAGGTGCCGCCATCTGTGACAATACGGTATAATTCTAAATAATATTCAATTTTATCAACATAGTTTAGTATAATTTATATTTTACAAATTCCTAGGGTTCACTCTTTTCATGTTGGGATTTTTGATTTTTAGCGAATTTCCAGAATGGAATTCAGCTATTAAAGCCATTGTCATGACGCGATGTGACGCGACTTGAACCCGGGACCATAGCAGAAATTTGTTTTGAGGTCCCTAGGAACCGAAAATAATATTCACTAAAATTTATATATATATATATATATATATATATATATATATATATATATATATATATATATATATATGTCCGCACGATAACTCTTGAACGAAATGTCCTACTTTTACAAAATTTGGTGAAAATGTTGGAAGTCCCAAACTCTTGGATGAGTTCTTCAGCCAGACAAGTCGTATGACAGGAACATGGTTTTTGTTCTTGCAAAAAATTAGTTTTTTGCCAAAATTTCCACTAATTCAAAAATTTTTGCGAAATTTTTTACACCATTTAAAAGAGGAGAAAAAATTACATAAAAAAGGTCTTTAAACTACTCCTCTATGTCAACTAGTTTCCAAGAAAAGCTAATTTTTATAAACGGAAATTCGCTATGTTATGCAGGATGCTGCGACAGGGGTATTTTTCTTTCTTTTGTTGTAACCTTATCTATTGTACTTATCACTAGCAGTAAAAAGTCCGGCATTTTGAGACAAAAAAATTTTTCCATATGGTTTGTTTAAAGGAGTTAACCAATATTAATTTGTTTTTTGAAATTTAGTAATTATAAAAAAAAAGTATTGTTTATATTTTGATATTATACAAAACGCGCGCGCCCTCTGTTGTGGACATTCACTGTAAATATTCTAAATAATAAGATTTGACAAATTATGGGATAATTAAGTATATGTAGAAAGTTGAAAATTACATATTGTTTTCACACAGATGAAAATAACGCGCGCTATTTAAACTTTAGTTGAATAACCTCGCGATAAAATGAAAAATTTATGTGTATGTATGTGTGATCCTACGAAAACGGGTGTATTTATTTTGCACATGTATACGGTATGTGGTGGGGGATGTGTGTCATTGACCTTCATGGGACGTGTTACTATTTGGAAAATTCGATTATGGAGCAGAAAAGTATTGTGGTTGTAAGTTCAACCAATAAACAAACAAAATTTGTACAAAAAAATGTTATTATTGGATTCCGTTTTCGGAGAAATTACATTGTTTTGTATAGAAATGACATAACATCTTCTAAAATGTTATGTATATAGAGAATATCATGAATAAAATATAAGGTTAGCATTTTGCCACTGACGTCAGGCCATTTTTATAGTTTCATTTGATTCTAAATTATGAATAAAGTTGGCGCCCATTGTACAAGTACAGTAAGCTCTCGAGGCACGTTAAATTCGAGATTTTCACATCGAATAGTTTCAGAAGAAATTGATCGATAGACGAACACTGAAATGATTCCATAAGTGTTTCGTTTTTTCCAATTTTCGTACGGAACACTAAAGGTGGTTCAAGTTACGTTGTTTCAACTAAAAAAGTGCGAGAACTGCCTGTATATGTATTTTTTTTAGGGTGTAATTAATTTTTTATGGTACATATTTTGCTTGTCGTAGTTAAATTTTTCCTCTGTTTTACGTAGATGTACAGTTTTGGCGGACCAACCACAGACCACACAACACCGTGTAAACTATTTTTTGATAATTCACCAGCGTATAGGAGAGCCGGCAAAAAATAACTAGAGGGATCGGTTACAAAAAAATTTAATTATAATACCTAACTCGAAATTATTAAATAATAATTGTTGTAAACTTATAATAATATCCCTTTTCAAATATGAAACAGAAGGTACACCATAGAAACTAATAATAATTTGCTTTCACTGTGACAACATAAGATAACAATATTATACTACTTCTAGCCCACTTCCTTGAGGCTACAAAATTTACATATAGGTGTTGTAAGTACAGTAGAGCACCAGTTTTGTCAAGAAACAGTAATCTCCATAAGTGGTGCTTGACAAAAGTGATGCCTTTTGACCAGGCGCGATTCACAAATATCGTAAGATTATGTTTTGAATTAAAATTATGTTTTTTTTTTTTAAATATTAATAAAAAAAAGAAGTGAAAAATTAAAAATTATTTATCTCAGAAAATATTTTTTCATTTGTCGTTTTATTAATTTGCTTTGAAATGATTTTGTTTACAGTTTACGTATGATAAAAACCGCCACAGAACAGAATACATATAGATAAACATTCTATGTACAATAATTAAAATCAACATTCCCACGCTTTGAGGTCTGTTGTTGTTTGTCACTACCATTAACGGTAGATTTATTTATTTCTTTTTATAAAATCATGCGTCACAGTCTATTGCTCATGGATTTAATATTTATGTACTTGACATTTTTGATACAACTTTCCAAAAGTGATGTTGACCAATATGATGCTCTCAAAAAATTTCCAAAACTGATGTTTCCATTATCAGTGCTATACTGTATATACAATAATACGTCATGATATTATGATAAACTTTACTCGAAATACGACAAAACAAACTTTGTTATTTTTTGATTTAATAAAAAAGAAAAAAGTTACAAGTGAAAAGGAAAGTTTGTTTCGAATGTAAGTAGGTAATCTCTGTAAAAACCTCTCTAAAACCTACAAATTTAACTATATTCAAATAATATTTGTTTCGTTTAATAAACCATATTGAAGCTGTTTAGAATTTCGTATTTAAATGGTAAAAAAAAAGAATCTTTTTGATGAAATTTCAGTATTTACATATCCGTCCGTCTTACTATTGATATTGATTTGAAATTTAGAGATTGTGTTTAATTTTACTAAAAGAGTTCCTAAAAGACGTGCGGGTGAAATTTAACCCCTTTAAACAAACCATATGGGAAAATTTTTTTGTCTCAAAATGTCGGACTTTTTACTGCCAGTGTAAGTACAATAGATAAGGTTGCAAAAAAGAAAAAAAATTCAAAGATTCCAACATCAAAAAAGTGAACTTTAGGAATTTACAAAATATAAATTATACTAAACTATGTTGATAAAATTGAACATTATTTAGATTTATACCGTATTTCGGAAAATCTGTCACAGATGGCGGCAAATGTACCGGTGAATAAATACATATGACAGCATTTTGAGCCGCCATATTGCAGGCCGAGTTAACTCGTCTTAATCATTTAAAGCGTTAAAATCCAAGTATCTGAAATAATTTTACAAATGAAAGGTTCAAGACACATACATTTCAAAAGTACTCTGTGCACTTATAATTTTCGAAGAAAATTAAAAAATTTGCTAATATCTACCCCTTTTTTTCTCGTTAATTTGTTCCTCGTAAAAACATTTTGATTTAGCGAAAAAGATTTTGATTTAGCGAACTATTTGTCCCACTAAACGTAGTAAGTACAATAAACAACGGCAAGGAATCCTTGTAAAAGAAAATTAGCTAACTGATAAAAATAGTAAGCCAGTTTTTCACTAATTGCGTGGAAATTTCGATGCGTGAATCAGGCGTGCACTTCATTAAACTTTTTTTTTTATTTAGCAGTGATGGTGGTGGTGCAGAAAATATATTATGAATTTGTTGCACAAATATGCGATTAGAATATCGAAAAATTTATAGACCAGTTATTGTAAATATATAATATAGATTTAAAAGTTGAAAGCAAGGACAAATTGACGGATACTTGTATATTGTGGAGATATAGTTCAAGTACAGCAGCAGCAGGGAATGAATATCATACATTTTGTATATTGTGATGCTCCCGCCCGCCGTATTATAAACAAACAACCTTGAATTTATCACGTTGCAATGTTGGCTACACTGACTACTGGGTGACGGGCTGACACTGACACACTACTGTGTCGTGCCATACCGTGCCAACCATGCCGACCGAGAGTATCGTCACCATTGAATATAAATAATATTATACTTTATGCAAATAACAAGTAACCATGTAGGTACTTTATGTACGTTGTGATTTTCTCAGGTTATGCAATGCAATATGAATGCAGGCAAATGCGTCCCAATATAGCTCGAATACCGTTTTTGTAAATGTGAATTTTCGTAGAATTTTGTGTGCTACAAGGAGGGAGGGAGGGGGTAAAAGCGGAATAACGTATTTTGAAAATAGACTACATCAATTAAAAATAATTATTGTTGTGCAAAAATTTGTAAAAAAAAAAAATAAAACGCATTTAATAATAATAATAATCGAGTCAAAAAGGTAGCCGAAGCATTCACACGACCAGTAAAAGGAATGAAAAGGTGAATACATAAATAGGGGTTGTTGTTTTCTCTCTTCTGTGAAAATATAAAATTTACGGATTCCTATTCCACAGAGGCATAGAGTAAACAAACATAATGAAAAAAAAAAATGTTTTGCAAAACGTTAATCTGTTTATTGTTTGACAAAAGCTTAAATTTTTTAATTTCATATAAATTATTAAAAAAAAATAAAAATACGTTTTCTCCTTTTGCGTTTTTACCTTTGCGTCACTTATTTTTCATTTATAATGAAAACGACTTAACATTAATTGAGAATTTGACTAATTATGGAAAACTATTTTAAAATACGCATATCTATGTACAGCTGAACTCTTTTTTGTGCGATAGAAGGGACCGCATAAAAAAAATCGCACAAAAAAATATATTCAAAAATATCATAAATAGCTATAAAAAGTATAGTTCGATCCAGATTGTACAAAAAACTTTTTTTTGTGCGGTTGGTCGGGACCGCATAAAAAAAGTTTCACCGAAAAAACATCACTCAAAACGCTCTAAATTTCCTTAGAAGTTGCTTCTATAAACAAGATAAAGCATTAATTTACACGTAGAAACATTTTATTTAAAAAACGGGGACGCTACAGTCCCCGCTGATTCATTCACTCCATTTTCTCAAAAAATAGCAGCTTGCCGATCTGTGCTACCTGGAGCTTTCACTGTCCCGTTATCTCCAAGGGACCGAGATGTGGAATTGTCCATCATACAACGGATAGTGGTTAACAATGGTTTTTCTCCACACATTGTCTAGAAGCTGATCCGTGGAAGGCAGAAAGATCTAGCCATAGAACAAATCTATCCAACTATTCAAACTGGTTCGGACTCTAAACATTATATTTCCCTCCCATATCTGGGAGGCATCTCTCAGAAAGTGGACAGCATGTTCTTGCAATTTGATCTGTATGCCGCTTATCATTCCACCCATACTGTTGGCCGTTTTCTTTATAGCGCCAGGGAGGAATCCGACCTCATGAAGAAGTGTAGAGTTTGTCGTCTGAATTGTTCGGATTGTGATGCTTGTTGCATGGGTCGGACCGGTCGAACGTTTGAAGCCAGATGTAGGAAACGCATTACCATCCAGAGGCGCATTTCCGACTTTGGTGTACATGTACTGGAAGCGGGTCATTCGGTTGGACCCGGTCAGCAACCCAAAATATTGCATATTTGTGGAAAGGGCCGTGGGCTCAACATTTTGGAAGCCCTGGAAATTAACAAATTGAACAAAGACCCAAACCACGTCATCTTAAATGACCAAATAGATCTAAACAAATCGCCTTTATTAAATTTATAATACAATACATCTCACATTTTGTTTTTGAATAGTTTAGCTGACAGGTACCCGTTTTTAATAATTTTATCGATTCCTAGTAATTAATATTTATAGTCAAATGGTTTTATACAATAATTCTGTTTCTACACCCTTTTAACAATCCTTTTAGTTTAACAAAAGCAGCTACCTAATGGGGGTGTAACTTTTCGTACAAATCAATACATATCTCTATTTTTGATAATTTAGCACCCTCCGATACCTGTATATTTTATTCTTTATTTCTTGTAATTAACGTTCGCCGCTGTTTTCACGTGTCGTAAATGTCGGGTTTTTCCCAACTACTCCAGTCATTTTAATGAGATTAAACTTAATCTTTTTAGAATAAAATTCGCTGTAGGTACATATGCAAATCATACAAAAAAAAGAAAAATTACTTTTATCGAAAAAATTTGTTAACTTGGGATTTCCCTTACATTTGTTTGATGTACTTATATCTGCCTCTATCTCTAACATCCCCCACTAATACATTATTCACTTCAATTTATAATATAAATAGTTTTCGCCTAAAAGAACAGTGTTTAGTTGTGTTTTTCACCTGATGATGGCGTAATGGCCGAAAGTCGACTCATGTTTGTACGATTTTTGTTGTGAAAAGTGGCAAAGCATCGATCCCATGTTTTTAGTATGGATTTTCACAAAGTAAACCTTTCTAATATTAATTATTTTATTTCAATTTTATAATATTACGAAAATTTTGAAAAATACATCTTTAACAAAATTAAATGATGCAATAAACTTATGTGCTTATGCAATGTATTGATTAAATGCTTAAAAGCCGTTAAAAAGTATTTTTATCAAAGAAAGTTATTATAGTAATTGTTTATATTTCTTAGTGTCTCGTGATTTTGATTTACATTATGCATTTTAATGGCCATTTTTTACAAACCGCATAAAAAAAATCGCACAAAAAAGGACCGCATAAAAAAGAGTTCAGCTGTATTATGCATGCATATAATTTTAATTTTTAAAAATAATTGCAAAAATCGTTTGAAAAAATTAATATTTATTCTCAAAATTTGCACGAAAACATTCATTAGCTTCAATTACGTCACATTCTCTAGATAGCAACAGGTGTCTGGTAACTAGGAAAAAATCTATTTATTTTTCTTATAACTAGGGTAAAAGCCCCGATTGTGGAACACTATTTTTAGGTATTTCATCAAACTTGCTTACAAAAATTAATAAATGAATTAAACACCCATTTTTTTTTCTTAATAAGCATGAAACCAAGTTTTTTTAATCCAATGAATATGTTTTTAAGAAAATATAACCCAAAAATTTTGATTTATTAATGTTTTGTTTTATAATTTGTTGACATCTATAAAAAAACGGACAGAAAATATTAACACCCTTTAAAAAATCAGCACATTGACACCTAAAAAAGAACACGTATGTACGAACATGAGATACATCAGATACATCTTTTGCCATCTTTTCACTCTATGACATAGAGTGACATCTAGTAGTAAATAGAATGTCAAATTAAAAAATATAGAATGGTTTAAATATTCGATAAAATAAACGACCAAAATCACAGAATATACCAAAATACCACAGAAAAATACTATATTTTGTTTCGCCATCTATGTATTTTGGTAAAGTTCTAATCAATTCTAAACCTTCTAAACTAACTTATCAAAATGGCGACAATTTTTCATTATTAATAAAATTTTGCAACTTTAAATCAATATTTTTTTATTTATCAATTGACGATACGCTCCGAAATAAAAAAAAAATATTAAAAATTTTACGATTTTAAAGCAGTAAGTAAATATTTTAGACTCAAAAAGAAATTAAAGCTATTTATAATATAAATTTTTAGTTATTTTACGTACATGATTTTAGTTAAATACACAGGTTATATGTGTACTCAAAGAAATACACATATATATAAATTACATTTAAACCGAATAAAAAGATGATTTAGCTCTTATAATCTCTTAACTGGACTAATAAAAATTATTTGTATAGTTTTATTGCGCTAACTTCGAAAATTAACTGAAAAATGTTGAAATTTATAAGGCATGTGTTTCTATAAATAAGCATTGATCAAACGCAAAAGAGACACATTTAGCAAAAACTGTTTAATTTATATATATATTTCTTTAATTAAGTAAAGAAACATTAAATGTGAGATGAATTTAAATTGAAAAACAATCATTCTATTAATAATAATTTTTGTTATCAGACGTTTCTTTCAGAAATAACTTCATTAAGATATAAATGTCAAAACTGTTTTTCTATTGGATCGCGTTCCACAAACGGGGCTTTTACCCTATAGCAAAAGAAATCGTTGATTTTTTAAAAAATTTATTAAATTCACATTAATTTCCATAGTTATGTTTACTAACCGGAATTTAAGTAGCGACGATAGTAGCGCCAATATTGAAATATAAGAGAATGTAACGTCACAGCCCGTTTCTACTGACGTCATTTTTAGCTGAAAAATTACTTTTTTAATTAAATTTTTTAAGATTAAATAGTTAGTGCTAGTTAGGACGAATTAACATAATAAATTGCTATCTTTTATTATCAGTTTTCATTAAAATTTGTTTTTACTGTTTTTCTTTGATACTGTCAAGTACCCCATTGAAATTAAAATCTTTAGGTACATGTTAAATGCACATTCAGTCATACTTCCTCAGTGACTAGAATTTTGGGAATCAAATACCGTTTTTACCGTTTATATAAAGACAGATAAACACTTTCCAGTGTTTCACTCAGGCCCTCTAGGTATATTTTTCCCAATCTGGTACTTTCACGAGATTTCCAAAAGTAATGTTTCTAAATACTAATGCGCTACTGTACATAATATGTATACATTTATACTTGAATATTATATGTATACCTAGCTAATATAGTTTTTATTAATGCAACATAGAGGTACCTTAGTTATAGACTCACTTAAAGGATAATAATTTGAGCGAAACTTGTTGAAGATGTTGTTAGTTATGTGTAAATTAAAATATTAACGACACGACAACGACACAAGCACTGTTGAAACATTGTCAAAGTAATCCCATATCAAAATTCACGTTATTATTATTCTAACATCATAAATTCCAAGACACGCATGTACTCGTATATAGAAAAGAAAATTTTCTCAAACAACCTTGAACCCGTTGTTCACCTACCCTGACGTCAACGAGCGCTTCCCCTAACATTTAAAAATAGCCGTACCGTCTAAATCAACTGTTAAATTTAGTTAACTATGGCTACAGAAAAAATGATCGTAATAATATAAACATATTATGTAAACAGGACCGCTTTTCTTTTTCAAATACAAATATATATAAGATTTCCTTTTCATAAAAAATTTTATTACTCGAATACGAAATATTGGGAGGTTTCGTGCGTTGTACTCGGCACAACCTACGCGTCGCGCCGTTCAATTTTTAAAGACACCGCTGGCGTCGCTTTTCTCTGTCTACTTTTCTTCTTGTTCTTTATTTTTTTAAATTTTACATCGTTGGTTGGTACAGAAAAATGAGGGTTTAATGTAATGGAATAATATTTAATTTTACGCCAGTAAACGCTTTTAAAATAACTAAATAAAAAAATTTAAAAAAATTCTCTCTTTTCCTTTTAACAGAAAGCTCTATGTAAGTTAAAATTATAGCCATTTAATATAATTTCTTTTATTGATTTTTATGATATTTAATATAAAATTGTTGCGTAGATTTCAAATTTTACATTTTTAATATCAAATTTTATTCTTAATATCAAATCCAGTTTATTAACGTTTCAATTTTCGGCGATTGGACATCATGATTCGGATAATGGAAAGAGGCGAGAAGAAATTTCTCTAAATTTTAATATCGAACAATCTGGAATTCACAATTTTCTTTTACTAAATTCGATAAGAGACAAATTGAAACTACTCAACGTTTCGCGTGAACAACGTCACGGGTACGGCTAGTTATAAATAAGCGTCATGAATTAAAAAGAAATAAAAAGTAGCACTTAAAAACAAAAAAATTAAAAATGTTGTAATTTTCTTGAAGAAATTTCTCTAAAATCAATATAAAATAATCTGGAATTCACAATTTTCTTGTACTAAATTCGATAAGAGACAAATTGTTTAAATTATCTCTAGATCAGAGCTTGCTTGATGTTTTATAGGAAAATGGAAAATTTTTAGTAATTAAATGGAAGCATTCTATTCCTACAGCGTTTTCAAATAACTTATCGTTTACGAAATCCGCTCAAAATTGACTTCTCAGTTGTTAAAATATAATACCCCTGTCGCAGCATTCTGTATAACATAGCGAATTTCCGTTTAAAAAATTAGTTTTTCTCGGAAACTAGTTAACATAGAATAATCATTTAAAGACCTTTTTTGTGTGATTTTTTCTCCTCGTTTCAATTGTGTAAAAAAATGTCGCAAAAAATTTTTGAATAAGAGGAAATTTTGGCAAAAAACTAATTTTTTTCACGAAAATTACCAAAAAACCATGTTCCGGGCATCGGACGTGTTTGGTTAACGAACTCGTCCACCGGTTTGGGACTTCCAATATTTCCACCAAATTCCATAAAAGTAAGACATACACACACACACACACACACACACACACATATATATATATATATATATATATATATATATATATATATATATATATATATATATATATATTATTATTTTCGGTTTCTAGGGACCTGAAAACAAATTTCTGCCATAGTCGCGGGCTCAAGTCGTGCCATGATATGGGCTCAAGTCGTGCCCTGTAATAGCTGAATTCCATTCTGGAAATTCGCTAAAAACGCTGTTAAAGTATTTGCATCTTTAAAAAATGATATTATTGAATTATACCTCTATCTGTTATAAAAATTGATTTAAACGTTATTGTTATTATTATTGTTACTATTGCAGTTAAAAATTCACGTACGGACAGCTTCATTAAATATTTACGTTCATAGCTCGCTTGTTTTTAGTATATTTTTTTTGCTTTGTTTTCGTACACGAAAAAGAGTGAGAATGAAAATGATTACGTGTAAATTTGTGTAATGAATACTTGTAATGGTACTTTAAAACACGAGAGAAAAATTCCACTAATAGTTTGCTTTTTAAAATTTTATTCTTTTGTAAGTGCCACGTTCAAAGAAATATTAATATGAGAAATTTACAAAAGCACATTCTTAATGAGTTTTACAAGATGGTGTGTGAGGCGGTGGATGCACAATTCAGCTGCTATAGCTGTGTGAATATTCCATAAACTTACCTAGTTTTCGTTTTTTCTAGATTCTTTTTTTGTTGAAAAGTATTCGCATCTAATAGCGTGCAGAGATTCTTTTTTTTCAGATATCTGTATTGTCTTTTATGTACGATAAACAGCTTCTCGCGACTCGTTATATAAGGATTATAATATCAATCACTGTCCAATAACCATTCAAATAAGTTTAATGTTGTACGGCTTCTGAGCCGTAGCTTATAAAATTTGATAAATATCTAACAATTAGTCGAGCCCCTGTTAATATGTAATAGCTTTTCACCATGTATACATTTATTTAAAATAGTTGTGCAAACTTACCTACTTAGTAAAAAACGATTATTCCATCATTTTATTTACGGTTTTTAAGGCACTGAAATGAAAAATTTTAATAATCTTAATGACGTCATCAAATTTAAAAAATTTTTTATATCAAGCTTTATGGACAGGATTTACATTAGAATAGGTAATTGATTGAATTAAGGTAATTTAGGTGTGAACTTCTCATTTTTGCCATTAGAATAACAAAAATCCTCCTAGAAATATAACTGATTCAATAGAATTCTTTTTTAGCGGTTTTACAGGCTTAATTTTGAATGAAAAATGAGAAGAACCTAATCTAACCCTAGAAAGTAACCTTGGATGACCCTCAAAAAACTATAATTCACCTGCAGTTTCATTATTTTGTCATTTATTTTATAGTTTTTAGAGAATCTAAAAGCGCTCTTTGATAAACTACATGATGTTATCAAATTAAAAAATTAATTTCTTTTCTCTCAAACTGAGCTTTATACATACATAGAAGTTATTTAAATTAGAGTGATTGATACAATTAGGGTAACTTATGCGTAAATTTTTCCTATCAAAAGTATGACTAAATTGATAGAAGTCGTTTTTTAATGGTCCTCTATTCAATTTAAGATGTATCGTGACGTCATATCACAAATTTTTGACCCTAGAAGTCTAGAAAAGGATAATGTTTCAGTTTACGAATATGTATGTTGTACGTATGTGGTGTGTAATATAATAATACGGAGGATAACACCATGTGCTTGCTAACTTGTCATCGCCCACGCAAATGTCGTCCTGGTTTGTAGGCGTCAAATTTTACAACTATTATTTGCTCAACAAATTTTAAATAAATAACTGGAAACAACATTTTTTAACAATTATTCTGTAATTTTATATTATAAAGAATTTTAAATATTTATTTCTATTTAAAATTTATTAAGAATTTTCATCAGAACTCCTATAAAACCATTTATGTATATAATACCTAAACCCAGTGAACATAGATTGTAAATGTGATGTAACAAGGAAATAACAAGTTACGTAACTTTTTGGACTTATGGGTGACATAACAAATATATAAAATTAGAGTTTTATGTTATATACCTAATTGTTACCTGTATGTTACGTAACAGTTACATGCCATTGTGACTGTAATAAAATGTCACATTTGTGACTGCTATGTTACGTTTAGATGATGTATCAAGGTTGCTTTGATAAAACGTCACAGTGTGACTCTTATGTTATGTCTTCGCAACCTAACAATGTTACTTTGATAAAATCTCACAGAACTGACTCTTATGTTATGTTTTTGTGACGTATCAACGTTACTTTAATGAAATGTCACAACCATTACTCTTTTGTTATGTCCTGATGACCTAACAATGTTACTTTGAACAAAACGTCACAATCATGACTCTTTTGTTATGTTTTTGTGACGTATCAATATTAATACAACATTTCACTTGTCACTTTTGGGAAATGTTTTGTTACCATATTAATTTTAAATGTATCAATTCGTGAGGAATTATCCATTTAAAGATTCCTGCAGTTTTTCAATCTACCCCCTGTTGGCGTCTGATGTAATTAAATTTCATCCATCCTTTTTTGTATAAGTTGATTTATGTTATTTGTTATATGGGTTATGGGGTTATATTATATAATATAACCCCATAATATATGATATGCCCCATAATATATATAATATAACCCCATAACCCATATAACAAATAACATAAATCGACTTATACAAAAATGGATGGATGAAATGGATGAATGAATGCTTTATTAATATTGCTACGCCACAAAAACATAACAAGAGAGTCATGATTGCGACATTTCATTAAAACAACATTAATACGTCGTTAAAACAACGTTAATTTTGTTACATATTAATTTAAAAATGAAACTTTTATGAAAATTCTTTTAAGGCTTTATTTACTATTTTGTGATATATATTAACATATAAAGATCAGAAATAATAAGTGAGTTTGGTCTAGTGGTTAAGACTGTCGATAATTTAAGAGATGCTTCAGCTTGAATAATGGATCGAATCCTGGAACAGCCAACAAAAAAATAATAATAATAATTTGTATGTAATGTTAATAAGAAACAAAAAAAAGGAATTTTGAATTTGCTTTTTGCAAAAAAAGGCGTAATTTTTATCTATAAGATAACATCAAAGTTATATTTTCCTAAAACGTAACAAGAACATAACAATGTTACGTCACATTGTTACGTTTATGAGTGGGAAATTGTAAGTTACATGTGAGTCACATGTGACTCACATGTTATGTAACATGTGACTTTCAGTTCTGTCACTGTGACATAAAATTTACAGAAAAATGTTCACTGGGAAGCTTATTTTCTGATGGTAATCTAAACCAGGCAAAATTGCGTCAACAGGGGAGAGGGAAGCACAAAAATAAACATTATTATGCTTTTTTTAGCTGTTCAGTTATACAGTAAAGTTATTTTGTATTTGTCATCATATTCCAATTACTTAACGGTAACACATATTTTAAAATAACAGAAAAAAGGATTTAAATGTTATTTTTAGTTAGTACATATCGATTTGCGTTACGTAATGAATTCATTTATTTTTATTTACTTAAACATACGTAGGTATACCTGAAGCATGTCGAATACATATAAAATCAATTATCGCCTTAAGGATTAAATTAACGACAATATACAGTCGTTTAGAGCCGAATCTAGGCACTGGTTTTTATAGGCGTATTCCTACGGCGACAAAATTTACGTAAAAATGGTCGCTAAAAGTTAGCTAATTTCTTTTTCGAATTTCATTACCGATTATTTATCGGTTTCTCGTCAGTGGCACTAATTTTAAAATTTTAAATGAAATACAGTATTTTTTCCAGAAAATATCGATTATAGGTACACTGAATTTCAAATTTAATAGAGGAAAAATCGGAGGAAATCTCAAAAATAAATTGTCGAAATAAAATATACAATCGACATTCATTGCTTTAAGAAAAATTTAGTTGGACCCGTGGAGGGAAGAAATGTAAATTTGGCTCTGCAATCAGCTGCATTTTAAATTAAAAACTGTCAAATGCAAGATTTGATTTTATTGGTAAAATTTTCAACACACTGTATGTATACCACCTACTTATGTACATGAGTTTGATTAAATATTCAGTTCACAACTTGTGTCGTAGATATGTAAATAAATGTATAACACTGTGACCGTAGCTTCCATAGTCGTGCCATTCGTCACCGTCACCGTCACCGTACATTTTATATGTGTATTTATGAACCCTTTTTATAATAGACACATAAAATCGCGATCCGTAACCCTATTTAATGGCGTAAACGTAAGGTCGTGACAATAACAATTAAAAAAAAACAGATTTCACATTAAGTTGGAAACATCAGTTAAAAACATGTTTTCCCTAACGTTCATGTGGTAAAATAATAGATTTGCAATTTAAAAATTGGATAATATAAAATAACAAACTAAAAAACAATTACCTAGCTTATTAACAATTTTATTTTCAAAAAGGTTACAAAAAAAAGTATCACTACATTTTTTTTTTCAGATCATTAATTTTGTTTCATTGTGCAATTCACTGATCATAACATGGGTGATATGGGCGATATAGGCTATTATAAGTTATATATGAGCTATACTTGTACCAATATGTGTCAAATACATACAAAATAATTTTATTAAGGACCGAACCTTTTATTAATCGTAAAATTAAATTACATGTCATTAAATATAATATAATTGCTGTAAAATATAGTGAAAATGGTTATTTTCTTCTATTGTGTCAACAAAGTTAACAAATTAAGGGATTTCCACTACGTATAAAATGCCGTAAAACATAAAACGTAAGGAGTGTTGCCATCTAATGACGTTGAATGAAACTAGAGTAACAGATGACGTAAGACGTAAGGAGTTCCGTAATTTAGTGACTCTGGATGAAACTACGTAAAGCTAGCGCCGCGAAATTTTTTTTCTTTCGCGCTTCGATGGGTCAAATTTAAAAGTATTAGAAAGAAATATTTTGATGAAAAAAAAAACTTTTTTATTGTTTTAATGCTAATTTATATGTCAAAATGTTTAAATAATTAATGATAACTTATTATTGCTAAAAGATACAGCTAAGGCAATTTTATATTCGGAAAGGGCAATTTTTTAAGCTATCACAGGTTAATTTAGAAGTTGACTTAAAAAAGAAAATTTTCGAGGCGCCAACGTCGCGTAGCTCCTGGATGAAGCTTTATGTCATTTTCTAATTTAACCACTCTTAATTAATATGCAGGTATTAGCGAATTTCGAAAACTCTAAATTCAGCTATTACAGTAGGTGTCATGACGCAATCTGAGTCCGGGACTATGGCAGAAATCTGTTTTGAGGTCCCTAGAATACGAAAATGATATTCACTAAAATTTATATATATATATATATATATATATATATATATATATATATATATATATATATATATATATATATATATATATATATATATATATATATATATATTTTTATATATTTATGTGTTCCCACGATAACTCTCGAACGAAACGTCTAACGCTTATGAAATTTTGTGTGCGGACTGGATTCTGAATTGGCTTGGCTAAGTTCGTTAGCCAGACACGTCGGATGCCCAGAAGTAGGTTTTCTGGCCATTTTTTATCATTCGATCTTATCATAAGACAGTTCGATTTTTACATCGTTGAAAAGGAAAAAAAAATTATGAAGAAAATGTTCTTATAATTTTCTTTCTATGTTAAGTAGTTTTCGAGAAAATGTAAATTTTCACTTTTATTCTTTCTTTGTTAGTCTAATAAGTAATTTATATTTATATCTCAGTTCTTTATGAAATATAAAAATATTTCACTTTTTTATTAAAGAATTTTGTGAGAACAAGTGAAAACTGTTCACATATATGTGTTATAACACACATACATGTATAGAGTTTTGTTTCTCATTTATTGCATTATAATTAGCATGGTTCTATCTCATGTTAAAAAATGTAAATTAAACAGATTTTCTAAGCTAATGTAATGAAGAATTTTTTTTTTTTATTGAATTTTTAAGTAAACAAGAAATTGAAGATTATGTTATGATATAATATTATTAAATATATGAAACAAAACAAAATATGTACAATGTACATATGTATGTACGGAAAAATATTTTGAATCGATTTTGAAAATTTTTTCACTAATAATTAATAATGTAAAGAATTAAACCATTTCAAATGGATTTAAGGTATTTTATGTGAGGTCAAGGTTTTCGGGACCTAAAAAGGCCAGAAATTAATTAACCAATCGATTTTAAAAATTTTTTCACAGTTAGTAAGTTAAAGTATTTGAATTAATTAATTAAATGATGTCCGCAAGAAGCTTACGGACTGCCATAAGTTATATGAGATCCTTAGAACCCTTTTCTTACTGTTAGAGTACTAGATTTGTATGAGTTTCGCCAGGATTTACTGATCCCATAATTGTAAAAAATAAACTAAACGACCAATTTTAAAAATTTCTTCACTGTTACAGAGCTAAACTATTTTAGATAGATTTAGAATACATTATGTAAGGTCCGCCAGGGTCCACAGGACCCAAAAGTGTCAAAAATAAACTAACTGACCGATTTTGAAAATTTTTTCACTGTTACAGAGCTAAACTATTTTAGATAAATATCGATTACGTTATGTAAGGTCCGCCTGGGGCCATAGGACTCAAAAGTGTCAAAAATAAACTGCCTGATCGATTTTGAAAATTTTTTCACTGTTACAGAGCTAAACTGTTTTAGATAAATATAGATTCCGTTATGTAAGGTCTGCCATGGTCCATAGGATCCAGAAGTGTCAAAAATAAACTAACTGACCGATTTTGAAAATTTTTTCACTGTTACAGAGCTAAACTATTTTAGATAAATATAAATTACGTTATGTAAGGTCCACCAAGGTCCATAGAACCCAAAAGTGTCAAAAATAAACTAACTGACCGATTTTGAAAATTTTTTCACTGTTACAGAGCTAAACTATTTTAGATAAAAATATAGATTACGTTATGTAAGGTCTGCCAGGGTCCATGGGATCCAAAAGTGTCAAAAATAAACTAACCGACCGATTTTGAAAATTTTTTCACTGTTGCGGAACTAAGCTATTTTAGATAGACATACATTACGTTATTTAGGGTCCGCCAGGGTCCACAGGACCCAAAAGTGTCAAAAATAAACTAACTGACCGATTTTGAAAATTTTTTCACTGTTACAGAGCTAAACTATTTTAGATAAATATCGATTACGTTATGTAAGGTCCGCCTGGGGCCATAGGACTCAAAAGTGTCAAAAATAAACTGCCTGATCGATTTTGAAAATTTTTTCACTGTTACAGAGCTAAACTGTTTTAGATAAATATAGATTCCGTTATGTAAGGTCTGCCATGGTCCATAGGATCCAGAAGTGTCAAAAATAAACTAACTGACCGATTTTGAAAATTTTTTCACTGTTACAGAGCTAAACTATTTTAGATAAATATAAATTACGTTATGTAAGGTCCACCAAGGTCCATAGAACCCAAAAGTGTCAAAAATAAACTAACTGACCGATTTTGAAAATTTTTTCACTGTTACAGAGCTAAACTATTTTAGATAAAAATATAGATTACGTTATGTAAGGTCTGCCAGGGTCCATGGGATCCAAAAGTGTCAAAAATAAACTAACCGACCGATTTTGAAAATTTTTTCACTGTTGCGGAACTAAGCTATTTTAGATAGACATACATTACGTTATTTAGGGTCCGCCAGGGTCCATGGGACCCAAAAGTGGTAAAAATAAACTAACCGACCGATTTTGAAAATTTTTTCACTGTTACAGAGCTAAACTATTTTAGATAAATATAGATTACGTTATGTAAAGTCTGCCAGGGTCCATCGGATCCAAAAGTGTCAAAAATAAACTAACCGACCGATTTTGAAAATTTTTTCACTGTTGGGGAGCTAAGCCATTTTAGATACATATAGATTACGTTATGTAAGGTCTGAAGTGTCAGTAGGACCTAAAAGTGTCAAAAATAAAATAACTGACCGATTTTGAAACTTTTTTACTATTACCGAGGTAAACTATTTTAGATAGGTACAGGTTGTGTTATCTGAGATCCACAACCGTCCTGCGGATGCAAATGCGGCGTAGAATGCTACACAACGGGTTTTGAATATATATATATATATATATATATATATATATATATATATATATATATATATATATATATATATATATATATATATATATTACATAAAGTCCGCCTAGAATATACGGTCGAGCTGATTTTTTAATGAGGTCCACCGGAATCTTGCAGTTCCGAAAACGCCAGTAATAAGCTATCGAACCGATGCTAAAAAATTTCTCACTGCTAGAGAACTAAATTATTTTAGATGGATACAACTATGCTGCACAAAATTCGTTCGGGTTCTTGGGTCCCCAAAAATACCAAAACTAATTACCCAACCGATTTTAAAAATTCTTTTACTCTTAGAAAGCTAAACTATTTTAAATAGGTACAGGTCTTAGATGAGATCCGCCAGTGCCCAAGATTTGGAAATTCGCTATGTTATGCAGATGCTGCGACAGGGGTATTTTTAAATATCACAAAAAAGTTGTTGAAACACAACATCCGTTTTCACTTATTTTAACTTATTGGTGAAATTTTAGTGATTTTTAAATATGTAGTGGTTAAATTAGAGTACTATACAATGTTTTATCCAAGGTCGCAAGTTGGCGACACCTTTATATTTTATTACCACAGACTGTTTTACATCAGCATTTTGTGTGAAACCCCTAAAAAATAAAAAATGTCACAAAATCGTACTACAGATTTTTATTTTATTGTTAGTCATTTTCATTTACAAATAATGTGTACTTTGTTCCAGCATAATATAGACAATAATAATAATGGGTAGTTTGCCAAATTTACACGAGCTATGCCGTGACAGTGATTCAGACGACAGTCCCGAGTTTCGTCACACCGCGCCCATTACAAATCATCAACAAGTAATTATACACGATGAACGACTGCGAAATTTTCCACATTTATCGAATGCACCAGCAGTTGGTGGTGTGACCAGAAATCACGTACAACATCCGCATCGTATTCTATGTCGAACGCGAAGTAATGGACATCACAATCATATATTTGATGGTAGCCTGCTAATGGAGGTAGCTATAGTATGGTTAATGTTGTGATTCAAAAGTTGGATTTCCACTAAACAGAGTAAAAAAACAAGAGCTCGATTTCAACCGACTAAAGAGGAATATTATACAGGAGCATGTCGATTTAGTGTAAATCCAACTTACTATACATATATCTATATTTTGAAGCAATTTGAAGTGAAATAAGTACATACATAATTTTTTTTTAGCAAGTAGCAACATGTTCGCCGATGATATCACGCTCAACGCGAACATTATCGCAGCACCAAAACCAGGTGAACAGCAGTATGTTGATTGGTCGAAGACGCGAGTCGCTGAGCAGTTCAATTGGTGCCACAAGCGTACGACGTTTAATTGGCGTCGTCCGTAATCCGAACAGTCGCTTGGGTCCCGTTTATAGTCGTCAAATATTAATTAAAAATTTACTAACGTTGTGTATAGCACACGCACTAATTAGTGCATCATTTTTACCACTGCTGGCGTTACAGAGTTCCATATCAGCGTGGCATTGGCCATTAAAACATAGTATAATTACAAATTTAGATTTAGGCTCAATATTGTTAACAATTTTATATATGTTTGCGTCAATGTCGTCACTGTTGGCACCGTTAATCGTACAAAAATGTGGAACTAGCATGATTTTTATCCTCGGTTATATTATGTATACAATATTTTTCGGTTGTCACCTATTTCCGGTCGTTTATGTTCTGTTTCCCGCCTACGTTCTGTTAGGTTTAATATTAGGACCGATATCGTTAAGTCGTGTCACATTCGTGATGACGCTCTCGTCGAAAATGAGTTACATTGCAACGGACGACGAAGATGTGGAGGAGCATAAGCATATTGATACACGACGCACATGCCTCATACGGCGGTTGGCGCGAGCCTTGCAAGGCGCTCAAGATATTGGTTTAATTTTAGGTTCAGTTTTAACGGCTGTGCTCATCTCATTCACGTATTCTAACGAGATATTAAATACGGATTTAGGTTTTACAAATTCTACAATAATGCGGCAATTCAATACAACGACGTTCGTGACGAATTCAACGGTTACGAGCGATAACTCGACGATAATATTCCCGACAGCGATGACCACGTACGATTTAGATAATACGCCAGTTGTGTACAATTATGCATCGTACGACGATCTGTTTGACATGGACGACAACGGCAATCGAATTTGCGGGTCAAACGCTTGTCCAATTACCATTTACTTCAACTTTAACGTCTCCGATCAAGGACTGGTCGATAATTTTATTTACATTTTACCAATTAGCACTTCAACAATTCTGACAACTATATATCTGTGTTGTGCATTAATTGCAAGCGTACTGGCCTGCATTGGACTGGACAAGATTCAATTGTTGATACAACAGGATCCAATGGAACGGTCAATAGGTCTTTCCGCATTGAGAGCAATGAAAGAAACGTTTAAGGATACTAAACTTCAACTTTCGGCGCCGTTGGCACTTTTTATTGGACTTGAACAAGGTTTTATGTATGCAGATTTTAGTAAGGTAACATTTCGTTTGTCATATTATCTATTTCTAATAAATTAAAACATAAAATACGTGTTATTTTTGTTACAGTCTTATGTGATGTGTTCGTTGGGAGTCTATAATATAAATTTAGTCTTTCTAAGCATGGGTTTACTGCAGTCTTTAGCTGCGTTCACTCTTAGTATGTTGCTACGAACAATTAAACGATATATTGTGATAGGTATACCTGTATTTTCAAAACTATTGTATATTTTAAAAAAGTTAAAAAAAAAAAATATGATTAATATTTTGTTTTTATAGCGGTTGGAGTGGCTTTTCAATCTCTGCTAATTATGGTGTTGCTTTTGTGGAAACCTTCTGGCGATGATCCAGCCCTATTTTATGTTATAGCAGCAGCATGGGGTGTTTGTAATGCTATATGGGAAATGTTAAATTTCAGTAAGTAATAAAATAAATGTGTATGTTAAAATAAAATTTGAAATAATTTAAATATTACATTGCAGCATTTTTATCAAAAGCGTACGCAGAAAATTGGGAACCAGCATTCGCTAATTCAACATTTTATCGATTTATGGGTTTGGCTCTTGCATTTGGTGTCCACGGGCTTCTTTGTAATTGGCTAAAATTATATTTATTAGCATTATTTTTATTAGTGTCAATTGTACCATATATATTTCTGGAAATTCGTCTAGAAAATACAAAAAAATTAAAAAGTATAAGCAGATTATGACATAGAATTAACGACTGGTGATCATCAAAATTATTTTGCAAAATGTTGCAAATTCATCTCTCAGTGTGTCATGTTTGTACGTGAAATAGAAATAAAAAGACATGTTTTTTATTGTTATCATCAACATTGGCCTTAATATACTAAGTTACATGTTTATAAAAACACCTTTAATATTAAACGAAGTTTAGAAATAATTCTACAACAATTTTTTACCAAACATTTTAAAGAAGAATAAATAAATATCTTTGGAGAGTAAAATTTTAAAATTACATAAAACTAACACATACATAATACTAAGTAAATAATTTTAACACGAATGTACCAATATTTTGTTAACAGTTGATACAAATTACCAAAATTCATTTGAACTTAATTTCGCTTTGTTTCACCGATACTCATGATGGAGGAAATTCTGTACGTAAAACTAACAACACAGAGAACTGCAGAGAACGATGATGTTTCACAACGTTTAAAAAGAGAGCTTGTACTGTTACAAACCAAAGGGCTCTGAATCAAAAAAATGAGCCCTCTGGTGTGTAACGTTGCGAAACATTTTTTCTCTGACGAACGCAACCACTATTTTATAAAATTTCATGTTTTATTTATTTACAAAATACAAAAATTTTCTTACCAAACATCGTTCGTTACAGACTCTTAACTACTTACAAGTCATGTAAATAATTAAGTAACTACTTATTTTTTTATAACAATGTAATATTATAAAAAACATTTTAACTATTCAAAATTTTAAAATTGATGAACACTAGTTGTTACTTAAGATAACTACTTAGGTATTGTAATTTAAACATTTTCGATATGAATATTTGAGCAACTACACAATAAATTAGTTTACAAATAGCTGAATTATAAGAATTTTATCAATTTACATAACTCCCAAAATTCCAAAAACAATTTTATACGATTTAACATTTTTAACAATTACGTATTATTAGTATCGTACATGGTTTCAAAAGTCAATTTAATAAAAAAAGTATTGCATATATCTAATTTTTTATCCAAATTTTTAAAATGAATTAATCCAAAATAACATATCACCATACGATAATCAATCAAAAAAAATTGTCATGAAGATCAAAGAAAAGTGTAACTGCTACACTCAATGTTCAAAATTGTGATAAATAAAAACGCCTCTACCAGTTTCCTCGAAATCATTAGAAAGAATTCTTTTAAAACTTTAAATTTTTATTTTATTTTAATAAAATTAATTTTTCTTCTTGTTACTACATATTTTTAATTTGTAGATTTTTACAATTAACAAAAATTTTTCAAAAAATTTAAATTTTTATAAACAAAATCTGGTATGTACAAGAAAAAGCTGTTTTGTATTATAATTGTAATAATAACTAAATGTTTATCAGAAATGTAAAGCACTACTAGGCCCCAACAGGCCCCACCGCAGGCACATTGCACTGATAAATAAAAGAGAAAAAAAAAAAAACTGAAAAATCTACAAGTTCGTTTTATTTTCATTAATCCCAACATTATCCTACTTTCTAATATTTTCTATTGTCATAAGAGTTTGTGTCAGGGATAAAAATAAAATTCAAGTCAAAATTTAAATAATTTATTTGCATCTATTTAAGTACAGACAAAATTTTAATTGAGTGTTAAAAAAAAATATGGTTTCAAAAAAATTGTACTTACCATATTTTTACTTATTTTAAAAATGTCATTCTGAAAAAACTGAAAATTGATCTGCAATAAATGAAGAAAATGTACCCAATAATAAACAGAACATTTTTCCTAGATTTATTTTCTCATTACGATAATTATTGTCACTGTACCATGTCATCAGAATGGATTTTTCATTTTTGTTACTTCAAAAATTATAATGTAGTTGTGTCCATCAAATACGTCAAGTTATAATTGGAATGTTTATAATAATTACATTTAATTAGTCAAACGAATAAGAATAACAAATATTTTCGAACCAATCGAATTATAACTCTTGGTATTTGATATAAGTAAAAACACACATATATATTATTTTAATAACAATTTAAGGACATAAATAACATTTACAATAGAGCTACATAAATACTCTCTATTTCAAAATTTCTTTTCTTTAATAATAATATGAGTTTACAATGTAATTTTTGTTGTTTATACAATTATATATTTTGTCTGGTTGCCCCGCGGACTAAAATCAACCCAAAACAAAATAACCCCTCGCTAGCAATCCGCAACGTACCAAGAAAGCTATCTATTGGTCACATTAAACTATTTTTTTTTTTTTTTTTTTTTTTTATAAATAAGGTTATTTTGAATCAGGTTATTTGGCCCGGATACTCAGAATTTTTATTCAAAATAAAAATTGGAAAAATATCTTATTGTTAGAAACGTTTTGAAATAAACTATAAAAAAAAATTATATTTTTTTTTTTCAAAGCTTGATTCTACATTATTAGATGTACTAATATGCATTATGTATTGTACAAATTTCTCGTCAACGCGTTCTGAAAACGAACGAACCGCTAAAACATTGTTAAAAATAAAAATCGAGAAAATATTCATCCAACATAATATTTTCATATTTTCATTATTAATTGCAATTTCGTATCTTTCCTTAAAAATATAAAATTAAATATTTTTCACAGAACAAATTCGATTATAACAAGAAAAATTTTTTTTAGTTTGTAAAACATCAGCATATTGTTTCATGTAATATTATATAGAGGTATTTTTTTTTGTTTTTTATTTTTTATTTTTTTAAATTTTTTAATATAAAAATATGAATATAACTTTTTAATAAATAAAAATCTATCTTGAGAGATTCTCATTGTTGGGGGGTGGTGAAATGCTAACACCATATATTTCCAATGCCGACATACCAATCTCTGATGATGTCTGGCACGGAAATACCATAGTCTGATTTCAGCATTTCAAGACGAGATTCAATAAGATAGACGGCACGACCAATAATAAGATCAAAGACAAACAGAAATGCTGATGACACATCAAACTAAAACAGGCATCAATCTCAAACATACACACGGCCGGGCCTCTGTACAAGTTTTAACTCTTTTTTTAAACTAACTATAACTAGTTTTTTTTTTTTTTATATTAATAATGTCTCTGTAAATGTCCTACAAGTTGTGTTTTCATTTTTTTCTTTTCTTACTGAGTCAATTCGTTTGACAATTCCCAACCGAACTCTCTCGTTCCACATATCACATTGAAATCCTTCCCGCCTGAAAGTGAGCGGGTGCCAAAAAAAAAAAGAAAAAAAGAAAAATCACAACTGAATCTCCATTTTTTTTTTCTTTTTTAAATAAATTAAAATAAATAACAAAATAAATAAATACTGAGCGCGAATTTTAAAATAAGTTTTTGTTTTTCATTTACTTGTTGCTAATATGTTAGGTGTAAAAAAAAAAGAAATTACCAATTAAAAACAGATTTCACATGTTATTGTCCGCTCTCTACACAATAATCGCAATCGCAAGCACAAATTTTGAAATATTTTCTTTAAAAAAAAATAAATAAATAAAAATATACATATATTGGTATAATACTTTTTGTTTTGTTACTGACATCGGGATGTCCAAACGACGCTGATCGACGTCCTATATAGGGCGTCCGGACATTTAAACAATCTCACTAGATTTTATAAAAAAGTACAAACGCAAACAAACGATGCAGATTTACGATCATTGATTTGGGATTTGAATTTGATGAAATGTGGATTCCGATCGAAAGTTCATCATCGTACGTACAAACATCATCTTCCATAATACTAAATTTTTTATCTAAAATTTAAAACAAAAAAAAGGTTGTTTTAAAAAGAGAGGCCAAATTACAAATGATCTAGCCCAAGTGACTTTCACTTACAGAATGCGCTAAATTTAAACTGGTAGATAGTCCCCTTTTGGAGTGTAGAATATTTTGCCAGCCAGAAGACGACGAATAATTTCTTTTACTACCATATCCTTCTCTTTTTTCACTTTTTTCAACACTCCTTTATTTTCTTGCGCTCGCCGCGACAAATACGGCAAAACTTCATTCACGGGACCATATGGAATATATTTGTACGCCGAATAACCAGATTGACCTAATCAAATTTCATAAATATTCAAAATTTTTATCAAATAAATTTAAAAAAAAAAAATTATAAAAGGGTTTTTGGTGATGTCGTGTATTAAGAAAAAGGATATTTTGGAAAATAATCATCATTATAATAATTTTATTTTATTTATTTTCTTTTTATCTGAAGTTGACGTTTTTTAAAAGAAGAACAATTTTATTTCATTTTATTGTACGTATTTTTAACAATTTTTTCTTACTGTTGTTTTTCTAATACTTCAATATTGTTTAACTTTTATTTTATTTTGTTGATAAGGCCTGATGAGGGAGATTTTAAAAACCCCGAAACGTACATCACTAGAAATAAATCACTTTCAAATATTCAACTGGTGATTATTTTCCAAAATATCCTTTGCCTTAAAAGAAAAAAAAAACAAATCTGACGCACCTAAGGGGAAAGTAATATAATCACACATTCCTAATAATTGACCAAAACAGATGACTTTGTCCTCCGGATTGATTCCGATCTCTTTCATTTTCTCGATGGCGAAGCGCACGGTGTCTTCGTTGTGCGAGGCGACCATAATACCGATCTTTTTGTCTTCGCCCTTCTCTTTTAATTCTTTAATACGCCGGAGACATTCGGTCAACGTGCGATGGTACATTTCAGACGTCGCCTCAAATGTGGGATTTGTGGGATCTGGATAGCCTAATGCTGCTGCTCTGGCACGTTCCTTTAACAAAAATTATTCATTGAAATTTATAAAATATATAAACCCAAGTGGTGTATGTATGTATGTAAGTACCTGCTCTAGATAAGCGCCTCGAACAAGCTTGGCACCAAAGTAGAAGTTTTGACGTTTGGCCTGTTCTAAATCCGTTACGACCTCTTTGAACGTGTCCTTTAAATAACACTGATATGTATTAAAAACAATAGCTTTATCTGTGTTATATTTTCGCATCATTTCTAACGTGATTCGGGTGATTGCCGGCTGGAAGTAAGTTTGTTCAGCGTCCACCATTAAACGTACGTCCATTTCTTTGGCTGCCTAAAAATGCAAGTGAATTTATCAATATGTTTTTTTTTTCGATAATACCGGGGGTGGGTTCAGGCATATAACATCAATAAATCATTAATTAACAACATCTTGATCAAAGTAAAATTTACCATCGAGTTTTCTCTTTATGTACTAAAAAAAATTACACAAGCAACGGAAATAGAATGTGAGAATAACGATATTTCAAAATTTTTTCGCGACCACAATATATTTTTGAAATAAAATTATTTTTTAAGGTGGTGGAGCGCTAGAGATTAAGTACTACTAAGTTCGGAAAAAGTCTGTCATTTATTGTCGAAAATTAATATTATTTAATTACTAAATTTCTTTTTCTTAATTTAGAATTGCATTGAAAAAGCTCATTTTGTAACAATAATAAAAAAAAAAAAAAAAAAAAACAATTTTATCATAAAAAATCATAATATAAATTTGACTAGTGGATTTTTGAGAGTAATAAAATCTGGCAACATTGCGTAGTTAAAAAAAATATAGTTACAAAAGTTGCCGTTCAGTGTTGATAATAGAAATTGCTATCTCTCCTAGGTACACAGTCGATAAAAATGTTACAGTATTTGTAAGTTACAGTTTCGTGAATATTATAAATTAACAAAATAGATTACAATGTGAAAATCATTGGGAAAACAATAAGGTCAATTTGTGTTATTACGAAGTTGTATTAATCTATGCCATCTATGGCATGTGACACCATACTACAACATATTTATGTCAATAGTAGATATAAATCTGTTTTATCAGCAATATAATGACTGATTATAAGTATGTATGATTATGTATGCACGTATGGTTTGCATTTTACGTGCAAAATTGTCAGACTATTTAACTGACGAATTTTCAGTGTGACAAATAAAAATATGCATACATTTCTCGGTTTTTAAAATTAAATTACTAAAATACTGGACGTCAGAATTTGTTAATTGTATTTTTGGAATGTTCGTAAAGGATAAAATTTTTTAAAAATAAGTTTTTGATAATTTTTTCATTAGCAGAAGGTATTAATTCATTTGATTAAGTAAGTGTTTCCGGTATATTTTGAAGGATAAGCCTATTACTTGTATGTTAAAAAAGTAGTTTTTAAAAGTTTTTATCTGACAAACTGAACGTCAAAAATTGGTTTAAGTTTTAATATTTTGTGTATTAGGTATTGAAACATAACATATCCAAAGATCATTCTTTTATTTTTCCAAGGCTCTAGCGCTTCAACTACCTTAAGTCTATTTAAAACCTCAAAAACAATTAAAATTTAAAAATAAAATCTAGCTTTTTATATTAGATGTCTGTTATTGGGCCATAATTTTCTATAATTGAGAAAAATGCCTGCAACAGGCGGACAATTTTTGTACGAAACACTAAAAATAATATAAATAAATGTGTGATTTAGATCCGTTCACTTACTTTAACAATCGTATTCAAACGTCTAATCATATTTCTAAACATTTCTTCCTCCTTTGGTGTCAGTTGTGTTATTAACCGGACCATCTTACCGGTTTTGAGATCAGGAACAAGGAATGTCTCATTGAGTTGGGCATTTTCGTCAATGATACCTGACCATGGAAACAAGTGCAAAATACTAAAAGAAAAAAAAATCAAAATTAATACGTAGTTTTTTGGGGAATTTTGTCTGAGTGAATCATACGCACCCTTCTTGATCTGATACAGTCCTTTGTAAGAATTGCTTTACTGGCGCCTTGTCTAACAGATGGGCTTGATCGAATTTCTTCTCAAGATCTTCTCGTTTGATGTGATGCGCTAAAACATTACCCTCGCCACCGACCACTTCTTGCATGTAACGTCGAGTCCTCATAATTACCTCAGACAATTGTAACTAAACACAATAATGCACAGGGAGAAAAAAATTACAACTAAATTTTGCAAGTTTTTTTTTTTTTTTTTTGGAAAATATGAAATATATTTACCAATAATTGAGGTCGTCCAAGCGCGGTAAGTTTTACTGCCGTAATACCCGTTCCAAATGTGGCTCCTATAAGTCCAAAATCAGTGAATTTTTAAATGATCCAAAAAATTTGAACAAATAATCTACTTATGATGCATTTACATCCAAAACATGTAATCCCTATTTAGCAGGCAAAATTATGATTTAGAATGATAAATTGAAGAAAATGAACTGAACTGAAATTGTTGGATGTAAATGTGTCTGATTTAGATGCGTTTCGATATAAATGTAAGGAAGCAGTGCTCGAAGTGAAAAGTTTGAAAGAAATTTGCCAATTGAGTAAATTAATGCTATTTAATTTTATGGATACATAAAAAAAGAACTACGCTGAAACTTAATAAATAAATTTTGTTACTTAAACATCCAATAAAACAATACACGTAAAAAGCTAATATTTTTAGGAATCTATTGTAAGACCAAATAAATTTTTCCAATAAAAATAAAATTATCAATTTGGTAAAAACAATTTTGAATGCAATTTTAACATGGATATTTTTTTAGGCGCATATACAAAACGGAAATCATTAAATTATAAAAACTGAACTAGATAAAATTAGTTTACATAGTTGTTTGTTTGCAATGTATGGTCTAAAGTGAATAAACCAGATTTACATAGATGGCAGCAGTAAGTATTGTTATATTTTCTTAATGGTTGTTGTTTGTTTGTGTTACATGATTGTATGAGCGTGTAAACCAAATTTATCAAAAACATATCCATGATTTTCCGGACAACGAACAATTTAGAATTTTTCAAAATATAATTTTGAAAATTTATTTAGCCAATTTGATGAATTTTTTTGTAAATGCATTATTCGAAGTTTTAAAAACGTGATTTATTTATTTATTAAGCCACAGAAAATTTGTTGAATGTTTCGTTATAACAAATTTCTAAATAATTTTAATATTTTTAGACTGTGTAAACTTCGAATACTACTAGTATAGTTTTTTTTTTTTTTTTTGAATAAAGGGATCTATAAGGGATAGGATCTTACCAGTGGGTGATTGTTTTATTTTATACTTCTTTTTTGCCTCCCATTTAGATATTAAATCGTAAGCTAAAATGGTATAAAAATGACATGAGAGGGATCTACATACACAGATTAGTGATTTTAGTAATTAAAAAAAAAAATGCTGCAGATAGCTTAATTAATCATTTTTAACGTAACTAATTGATATTATGAAATAATGGTAAAAAGGTTAAATAAAGATCGAAAATATTCTTCTCTCCGTCTTGTCGCTGCTATTCCACCAATTAAATTTTTCTAAATCAAATTATGCATTTATACATAAATGGTTTTGCAAAATGTTTGATAACAGAAATGATTAGCACGAATTCTGAGTGGTGAATATTGATTTTAGAAAAGCAATTGTGTATTGTATTTGCGCGCCAACTGTTTCATTTATGTTTCGTTTAATAAACAAAAATAGATTTGAGTATCAGCTGTGGCTGTACTAGCTGCCTGCAATGATCGCATCGCCATCACCACGTTACCTGATTCAAAGTCCACATCCAAGTCAACAATTAAGTACACATAACGATTTTCGTGTGATAAACACACAACAAAAATAATTTCTGATAAATCTCGTAAAAATTTGAATTTTGTAAACGTGGATGTCAAAAGTCACTTTACCTATCAAATACATATCAAATAAAATAATAAAAAAAAATGTTAAAATTTCATAAAATTTTAACAATTTCATACATAACTTAGAATCAAGCTTCAATTTATTTATTTAAAACAATTCAAACTATTTATTTATTTAAAAAAAAAAAAAGAATTGTTTGTATATTACCGTGGTTGACGCACGAATAATATGTTTATTGTTTAGCATTTGATACACAAAATATCAATATTTAAACCAGTTCTGAAATATGGTTTTATGAGATAAAAATTTTTAAAAATTATTTTTTTAACACAACTAATGGAGGAATCCTCAAAAAAAAACCGCAAAGAAATTTTACTTTTAACGACATTTTGATATTACGTGCACGCATCACGACCTAGCCGTCCAATTCTAAATGAATACATAAGGGCTACGAAGGTCATTGTACCTTCGTAGCCCTAAAAACACCGTAAACTAACACTTAAATCAAATAAATAAATACCTCTTCTAATCAGGGTTAACTAATTAAAAATTATAAAAAAATTCTGTATATAGGTAAGAGCATTATCTTTATTTTGTAAAAAGTTATACTATTACTTTTTGAACTTACGTAATTATGTAGGGGTTAAAGTAACATTGTCTCTATCTCTATCTTACTTTTAGTGAATAGAAATATTAATATTGTCATAAGAACTCTCTTAGTACGTAAAATATATATTTTATATTTATCATTTAACTATTATTATTTAAAAAATTTATTAAAAATAAAATAAAAAAATTAAAAAGCCAAGTAAAACGACGAAATAGAAAAAAAAATGTATAAAAAAGTAAAGTAGTTGGAGGGATCAGAGATTTCTGTTCAACTTGGTACAACATGTATGACCACAATTGCTTTACATCTTTTTCTAGTTCATCTTGTTTCCATCGTTTTAGTTCGCTTTTTACGCAGTCGGATTTTTTATTTACTTTTTTATTTATTTACTTTTTTATTTATTTAAAATAACCAGTTTTATTTTACGAAATAAAACTATTAAATTACGAGCATGACTGATTATTTTAGTCAATAAACGATTGTAATTGCAAATATTTAATTAAATTACTTTCTGATAATTAGATATGTGTGTATTTGTGTAATAAAATTAGTTGATTCATCTAGTTGTAACATAAAAATTAAGATATTTTTAATTTAATGATTTAACATCTTAACTGAACCTGACATACAAATTTACATACATACATATATTAACACGTTGATGGTCACACGCCCAACTAGTACACTATTTTAACAACTAATACCCTTTATATGAAAATGTTGACGCGGTACAGCGTCTATGACCATTAACGTGTTAATTTATACTTATGTATACATATGTATCTTCATTTGTACAATTTTACTTATTTATTTTTGGCGAAAGTCTTTGCCGAACAAAAATTTTAGTAATTTTGAAAGCGATTAGCATAACTGTTCCCAAGATATATTTTGTTTATTGCTTATCGCTCACTGCCTGCTCGCTAACCAACTGGTTTAAAAAAAATTTTTTTTAAATATTTTTACGTTAATTTATAACCCTAGACCACAATATAATTATTGTGGGCTCGCAATCGAATTATTACAAATTTCAGTAAAATTTAAAAAAGAAAAGAAAGATTTGAAACATATGGAATGTATTTTAGGATAGGTGAGTGACTTTTCTATATATTACTAATAATAGTATACAATCCACATATACCGTGTGAGTTTTTCGAGAGTTGCCATTTTTATTACGCCCAAACCGTTGATTTAATCGAAAAATTGTTCAAATAAGAGTTGTAGCTATCGACGGGGGCAACCGATTGCTATAGTCAGGAGCTTTATAGCTCTTATGGTTTTCGAGCTATGATACAAACTTATAGATTATGTATATGGGACTATATATTAATTTTTCGATAAAACTGATCTAATGCGTTAATTAGCAACATAAATGAGCAAAAAAATTTTTTTTATCCAAGTTTAATTTTTTTAATTTTTCTTTAATTTATCAGTTAGGCGGTAAAAATATGCATATGTACTTGAGGCTACTTCAACCGATAGTGTTTTTCTTGGTTACATTTCCATTACATCCAAGAAAAGAACCTTTTTCAGTACCATTTCTATTATAAAAATTTGACTGTAATAAAAATGGCAACTCTCGAAAACTCATATGGTAGTATAATAAATAGTATGCAATTCACATATTATATGCACTTAATTTTTATTATATATACGATAATATGTAATTATTGGTAGAGATGTTTTAATTTAAATAGAATATGAACGCGAGGAGAGGATTTGGACATTACGACCAAGGCGGAGAGAAGAGAGAAGATCGCGGCGTCCAAGTTAAAGAACCAACGACAAAATACAAACCTGAAACCGCCTCCAGACATTGAATGAAAACCTCCATGTTACGTTCACAAGTGGCTTCGTTCAAGTAGAAGTATGTTCGCGCCGATTGTACTTTGTATCGTCTGTCCGCAAATGTTTTGTCCACATGAAACTGTTTAATTGTCCCTTCGGCATCTTTATCATCGCCTGCTTCCGACACAGAAGCTCTATAAAAATGTAAAGTACCTATAACTACATCCGTAACTAAAGAAAAAAATAAAGATACTAGTAACTTACTCGATTTCTCGTTTTTCAGCCTCCTCTTGACTAAGATCTTCTTCAACGGAATAATCTAGAATTGGTTTAACACCAAACGACCGTAAACGTTCAAGCGTTGGCCGAATAGCAAATTGATTTTCGCCGGCTACGAAGTGGCCATAAAATGTGGCTTTCATAAGGAGAGTGAATAATCGCTCGCCCAATACTGAACGAGCGATTTTCATGATCTGTAAAGACCAAAAAAAAAAATTAAATTAACATTTTAATCTTTAATATAATATGTTTCTTTTATTAATATTAAATACAAATGTAAACATATTTATATATGTGATTAAATATTTAAATCATTCAAAATATTTTATTTACAAATTTCTGATTTAATATGCACATATAATCAAATTACGAACACCTGCCAACAATTAATTGTAATAAAAGTATCATTACTGTATCATAAAGAAAGTGAAAGCTTCCTAAATTCTAAGTGCAACTGCATTTATTTTGTCTTGATACATAACATTTAATACATCATAAATTCATAATCTAATTTATGTGATTTTATTTCTCTTTTTAGCGAATCCTGTATACAATTTCAAAATACATAATTATAAATACCTATATTGTTATGTATTTTTCGACATTAATAACAAATTGAACCGCTGCTAGAGGACAAAAACTGTTTTCGGTAAAAGTGCCATAACTCAAAAACAATGCAAAATATGTAGAGAAAAATGGTATTTCTGCGATTAAGTATCAGAGATCAAACAGCAACAGGAAAAATGGAAGCAGTTTATTATTATTGTGTAAATTAAAAATATTAATGTTATACAAATTTCGAAATTAAAAAAATTATTTATTTAATAACTTTAATTAATAAGTTTATTATATGATAATATGTACGATATGTACGTCGTACAATAATAAATTATACATGCTGTCACGAAGTGTAATATTTTAATCCATTACGAAACAAACTATGTATGATATATCTACGCCCTCCTATTATGCTAATCGAGAAAACACAATATTTTCCTTTCTTCCTTCCTTCTACGCTATTTTATCCATTTTCATAAGTACTAAGGTGTATAATGTATATGTACATATACGTATGAATTATATACATATAACACGTCCGTTGTAACCCCCGTATTTCTATTATCGATCATTGTGCCATTTGATACAATAGCGCCACCAAAAGCACTAACCAACATACCAAATTGTCCGTCTATCCGTAAGGTATTAAAGCACATACTCACTATAGTCTAATGGCACTAAATTTTATCTATACATTCATTTTAGTTACGACCTTTTTTGTAGAGAATCGAATTCTCTACAAAAAAGTCCGCGAGAGCACCTGTCTATCTTATACAGGTGAAAAGATACAGCGCTCCAAACGCGCACTCAAAAATTCACTTTTTCTAGCGTTCCGGTAAAGTTCCGAACGACATACCCTGCCGGAACGCTAGAAAAATTGGATTTTTGAGTGTGCGTTTGGAGCACTGTATCTTTTCACCTGTACAAGATAGACAGGTGCTCTCGCTGACTTTTTAATATATCTATCACCTTTTTCGCTACGTAAGCGGTCAAAGGTAAAAAAACGCTATTCATGATATAAAAAAACATTTCCGGGAGTTCACATTTTGCACAAATGTTCTCCTCGGTAATCCCTACAAGAATCTCTTTTTAAAAATTTTTTATATCTATTCTAAAATTAATGTTTATTGAGATAGGGTTTAAAATTAGTGCTATTGGACTATATCACGGATGAGACAGATCAAGCCTACATACAAAAAAGTGTGATCCGAAAGTTGCAGTAAGTAGCAATTTATACTGCTTACTGATTAGTCGTCCATCGGCTCTTCAAGCGTACATTCATTGTTAAGTCGTGGCCACAGTGGTGGCTGTGCATTGTTACATCACTAGTAGCAGGTACATGCACATGCTTGTTCTAGTATACGTATGCATTCTCACCCTGGACCACCGTTACATACATACAGAGTATTACACACACACAAACATCCACTACCTTACACATACCAACACAAACTCTAAATACGTATATAACCTTCCACCTCTATGTCAAGTCTGATGACGTAAAATTCTGATTACAGTCAGGATGCTAACCATGCTAACTATCATAATAGTAGTTTGGCCCCTTGCTCACTATCTACAGTCGAACTTTAACCTTTCAACAACCCCCCCCCCCCAAAAAAAAAAAATGTTTTTTATAAACGTAAAAAAGATTTACACAAGTTCAAGGTTATTGTGATAACTGATAACAATTTACATCTCTGACAGACACCTGTACAACAGCGGTCAGCAAAAATGTCGCGCCGGTTATTTTTACTTAACTTGAACCACCAACGCTAGGATCAACATTTGTTGATCTGTGAAGGTCATATCATAACTTGACTCATAAACGTACGGATCAGTGAGTACTACGTACTCAGTGAAGACTGATATAGACAAGTCCTCAGCGTAAGTGTAGAAAATTCTAACTAGTGGTGAGCCCAAAGTGTGCCCGACACGGCTTAAGACATGTAGTTAGTCGGTGTCCGTCGCCGAACACACAGTGCATTGTAATACATTGTTAGACATTGTTACTTGAATTGGACAGGTTGGTCTGTCTCATAATAGGTGTTTTGTAGTAGTGTGTGTAAATACGCACACTACTACAAAACATCGAACCAACACCATTGCAAACAGTGTGTACGTACACACACAACATAGTGGGGAGATTTTACGTCACCCACTGGCGACAAGTGGAACAGTTTGATAGACATTCTAGTTTGGTCCCTTGGATATACACATGTATGTATGTATATATTCTATTTTCAACATCCAATTAAACGTCAATAATCTCGTTCCATGATCTTGATTTATATCTGCTATATTTATAGCAAATTATAATTTTAATTGTTTGTCACATTCCAACTTCTTTTTACTATTTAGAAAATTCTATTTTTTCCATAACATTCCCCCCATTTCATCAAAATTTAAACCTAGATGACGATATAAATTTTTATTTTTGTTTTATTAACACGTTAATGATCATGAAGAATTATGACAAAAATAACCAACTTATAGCACACCAAAATACATAAACAGCTGAACAAGTGTGAAGGTTCGATACTGGTAGCGACTACAGGTCGGCTGCACAATACGTAATGTACTATAGATCACATCGCACCACTTCGATACCCACGGTGACTACTAGACAGAGAGCGAGCTATGTTTGTATAGTTTATTAGTGTGTACTTTATACGGTATTGTTGACGTAGTACAACGTGGTATCTGAGTTGGTTAGGTTCCACTTGACGTTTTACAACGTCAATGACCGTGAACCGGTTAAATGTTATTCAAACAATTTCTACTGGATTGAAATTTTTTTATTATGTATCTATGACCAAAAATTTTCTTATAAAGAATTAGACCAAGCTTTCATTTAACTATCAATACATGAAATGATTATATAAAGTACAACAATACATAAAGATAATATGTGTGTAAATGTAATGTCATGTACATACTTACTAATGATACTACTACATAATGTTATAAATAAAAATACAACCTTGAATGAATCAAGTTGAAAATTCTAAAATGACACGGCGCACCCCCGGCAGCTCAAAGCAGATGCGGCAAATTGTATGAGTCGCCGTCTGTACATATCGTCTGTACTATGATTTTATTTACGTACTTAACTGTTACGTAAATGTCCCATGACAATTTTTCTTTAAAGCTCGATTTAAAGTTACAATTATTTTGTCAACGTGTGTACATATTTGATTTTTTATATTGTATCCATTATATCGATTTAATTGTAATTTTTTGATCAAAATGTGTTAAAAATTTATTTTATCAGAATAATGAATAGTATCAATAGTATTTACACACTGATGACGTTTTTGCATGATTTAATCCTCTTCTTTTTTTCATCATAATATTTGGTCAATGATTTTTTTTTTGAATGATGACTGACCACTTCAATAATTTTGTGAATAATAAATAAAAAATTTTAAAATACAAAAATATAAAAAAGGCTAAATCCTAATATTGCGTTAAAAATTTTTACAAAAATATTTTTTTTTAAACGTGTTGATTTATCGATGTCAATATTTTGTACATAAGATAAAAATTTTCTTTAATATTTTGTGCCAAAAAATTTGTGCGTTTTAACAAAGAGAGGACATTATACATTTATTAATCATTATATTTTTGGCATATGTCTATAACATTTTTAGTCATAATTTTTCGTATTACCTGTGCCCAAAGTAACATTTTTACAATATTAAAATACGTACACTGTAAAGAATGTCCTTAAATATTTTTCTTTTAAATAAAAGAAAATAAAAATATTTACATAATACTGGCCGTAAATTCCTATTAGTGGGATTATTTATTATTATTTTTAGCGTGGATACTTTTTGTTTTAATCCTCTACTGTTTAAATTCTCACAGTTCTCAGCCCCTCCACCATCGACGTGCTCTGTGTGCATTCCAGAGCCACCACGTTTTTTTAATTTTCATTTTATTCCTATAATATGCATGAATAAAACAGTTTTTTTCATTATATTTAATTCGAATTACATATTATATACATAGGTACGTTATACATAGAGATAATGCAGTGGGTGTGGCAGTTATAATTATTTGTTTCATCCAATCACAAGACAGCAATATATCAGGCGAGTGATGACGTTTTGTCGATATTGTTTTGGTAGATTACCAAAAAAAAAATTACATTTCTAAGAACCGTGGAGTTAATAATACACATAAGTACTATAATTAAATATTTCTTCATGTAAGTGTAATACACGGAGTTACAAAATTTACAATATATCTCGTTTATCAATATAACAACATATTATATTTTCCAAATAAATTTTTGTAGTTTTCGAAAATCAGTTTTAATAGGCTAGCAACTTACCCTCAAAAAGTTGCTTAAAAATTGAAAAAGTGACCACGAGCGTTCTAGTGGCTGGTTTTTTTTTTAATTGATGCAGAATTTAAAATAAAATATAAAGTTCAAATACTATTTTTTGATTAAACCACGGCTTCAATGCTAAAAATTGATAAAAATAAATAATTTGACAAGTATTCTTATAAACATTTAGTCAATTGTCAAAAATCAGTCATTATGAAGTCAAAAGTCAAATTATAATTTTAGTCTACGTATTCATTCTAAAATATCATATTTGTCAATAGTTTTTTCTCTCTCTAAAAAAATGTTATAATTTTTTTTTTATATATCAATTGTGCTTAGAGAATACTACAAATACAAAATTTATACATGTATCTTACCTATTACTTTCATTAATTTCAACTTTTCACAGTGACGCCGACATTTGGTAAAAAAATAGTATTGGAATTTTCTATTCCTTTTTAAATTTTGAATCGATTAAAAGAAAAATCAGCCACTAGAACGCTCGTGGTCGCTTCTTGTTAAAAATTAGGGCTAAGTTGCTACTCTATAAAAGTCAATTCCGTTGATGAACTTTTGCAATCCTTTGTACTAAAAGTTTTTAGAACCTATCTTCACTATATAACTCTCTCGTTCAAGTCGATGAATTTTGAAAATAAGATTACACAAAAAATATCAATTTGTATACGTAAGAAATTCGTGAGGTTCGAACCTAACAATAAACTATAAGCTTGTATTATTTTACGACAAATTTTCCTTTAAGGAAAATAAATGATTAAATTGACTTGATTATTTTAGTGATTAAACGATTGTAATTGCAAATATAAACAAATAAGAGTTGATTAATTAAATTATTTCATAATAATTAGATAATAAATCAGTGACCCATGTAATTGTAACATAATTTTAACGTCTCAAGTGAACCTGATACACAAAATCTATTATTAATTTAAACATATTATACAACTGATTCTAATTTATATTCACAATTTATACATATATTACTTATTAAACCGTAAAAAAGTTACTAAGGATTATAAACAATCAGGCGGCTAAAAAAAGCTCATGTACATAAATAATTTCAACAATTAAACCGTTTGATTATTATTGTTGTGTCTAATTTTTAATTGGTGTATTGACTGTGCGCATGTACAATAATTCACAATGCCATGATTCCACGTACATAGGTACTGGATTTATTTCATAGATACACGTCGTTTTGTGGTACGTGACTACGTGTTCAAATTGAACGTACCACCGCGTACCATCACATAACCTTGAACCATTTATGATTACAATATTGGACAGTGACGACGTCACACATATTTTGGAGGTGTGTACCAAACTTACAAAAAAAAAAATAAAAATAAATAGAATATAGTGATGAGCTAATGCAAGACCAAGACTTGGCAGTCTTGGTCTTGGTCTTGTTCTTGCATTAATAATCTTGGTCTTGGTCTTGCTAGAGCAGTTTGAGTCTCGGTCTTGGTCTTGGTCTTGCAAAATGCAGTCTTGGTATTGGTCTGGATCTTGGTATTGCTAAACATCTTGCATTTTCTTTCATTTTTTAATTAGCGAATTTTTTCCTTCAAAAATCAGAATTTTCTCTCTTTACGGTATTAATTATACTTTCAAACTATTTAAATAGTTTAGCAAGAGTCTTGCTTTTGTCTTGGTCTTGCTCACTTGAGTCTTGGTATTGGTCTTGCCGCCATACTTATAGTCTTGGTCTTGGTTTTGCAAAAAATGCAAGACCAAGACTAATTTTGCTCATCACTAATAGAATAGAATACAAACTTTAGAAATTTTTGCAAATGAGCGAGTTTTAACAGCCACTTGTTGAGAAATTCTGGTATAAATTGTAATATGAGACGACAAAAATAATGACATATCAACATGTTAGTTTTGTATAATCTATCTAATCTAATTAAGTAGTAAATCATTTATATGAAGCTCGAAATGATTTTTTTTTTTTTTTTGATATTTTATAAAATGATTTGGATCACCCTACCTACGTACGTACACAAAGTCTACATATTCGAGAAAAATAGTGCCGCTAGACTGACTGGCGATTGATAACAGCTGATAACAAAAGTATACAGTGTGCATCAGAATAATTATGCCATAATCATATTTTAGCACGGGTAATTTCTTTTAAAATTTTCCCTTGATATTGTAAACCCTTGATATAGATAAGAAAGTTTTCGCTCATCAACTTTATTTATGTTGACCCCAAAGACTATATTTAAAACGTTATTAATGTCTGCCTACTGCATCAACCAATGACACAAGCCTGTTCTTATTCTGTGAATTATGTAGTTCGATTAAGGGATGTTTAAACAGTATATCGCGACTTCTCTGTCTCAACCTCGTATATCAAAAACTATGGTCCATTTCACTTAAATTAAAGCATGCTTCATCTATTATGAATTTAAATGATTGCCGTTTTCTTGGCTTTATCTCTTTCATTATTGCACTTACGTAAATTTTAAAATTGCAGTTTGTTTTTAGAAAAGAATAGAAGATTGATTTGTTTTCAATATAAGAATTATTTAATTTTTATGTCACCGAAGGATGACATATTAATATCGTTGTGTGATCATAGTGGGGGAAACATTATTATAGAGTTGTACATGCATATTGAATAAACGCAAGAGGGCTGTATTCTCACTGTACTTAAAAAACGAGCTAAAAAATCATAAATTAACACTTTCACTGAGGTGACATTACTTAGTGTGTGTCAAAAACACGCACTTGATGAATTTTTCTTAACTTTGACTCATGATCAATTGTATTTGAAACAGGGTATACATGTTCAGGACACAAAAAACATATTAAATACTGTATTTGTTATAATAAGTTCATAGTGATGAAAACACAGATTTAAATACTTTTTTTTTGTGTCCAAAAATTGGGAGTTTTCAGATACGAGGTTAAGACAGAAACGTAGCGATATATAATTTATATTTTTCAATATAATTTTGCTATCTTACCCGTCTTTTCCCTATACATAATTATAGTTTCATAACTCTATACAGTTTAAAATAAAATAAAAAAATGTTTTATAAATTTAGTAACATGAATCGTCAGGTACTTGAACAAGCGTATGATCTCTGTGACGTCAGGAGCACCGCCTCCCAATCTCCGTCGATTACATCTCTATATATACGTTGTAAATTTTCTATTAATAAAAATATTTTGAAACATAGTCACATAAAAATTTTATACTGAGTAAATTAAAAATTCTTATTATTCTAGAATTCATTTTCATACTCAAATTAATAGGTGTATGTACATAATTGTGTTAAGTAGCAGCAGAACAGAAATTAAAACGACATAACGGAGCCTCCTTCACATTGACTCCGCCGGCTCGGAGTTGACAACAGAATAATTGACATGAGAGATGAGAGAATGGCTGGCTGGCACAAGCAGACAACTTCATCATAAAATTGCACGACGGAGGCATTGACCTTATCCAACGTATGCTGGATACGTTACTATAGGTGCTGTACATCGTTTATAACCGTGGTCGATGTCTACCACGATGGTGCCGGTGGTGTCAACCGTTCGTTAAAAACTAAAAATAGCCCAAAAAATAATTTAGGGTAAAAGCCCCTATACCGGAACGCGATCATATACATATATGTCCGAACAGTTTTGACATTTATATTACATTAATGAAGTTATTTCTGAAAGAAACCTCTGATAACAAAAATTATTATTTATAGAATGATTATTTTTCAATTTAAATTCACCTCGCATTTAATGTTTCCTTACTTAATTAAAGAAATACATAATTATATATTATTAAACAATTTTTGTTGAATACAGTATTTTGATCCTTTATTTACGTCTGATACTTAAACCATTCTACGTGTCCTACATTGACGTCTAAATGTCACTGTATGTGTCATATTACTACTCATATTACACGTCTGTTTGTATATCGGCTCCCAACTCCTAGTGTCGTTAATATTTTCTTTGTTTGGATATAGATATCGACATTTTGTAAAAGAAAAACATTAATAAATAAAAATTTTTGGGTTGTATTTTTTTAAAAACATATTCATTGGATTAAGAAAACTTGCTTTCATGCTTATTAAGAAAAAAAAATGCGTGTTTAATTTATTTGTCAATTTTTATAAGCCAGTTTAATTACAAACCTAAAAATAGTGTTCCGGTATAGGGGCTTTTACGTTATATGAAAATGTGTGTATACGGTAAAACTGTACAAATACGGCCCTGTAATGTGAAGTATACATTTTATTGTCAAATTTTTCCTTAAATGTTAAAATTTTAATGACAGACATTACCACTCCACCTTGCCCCGCGTTCCTTTGCCGTGTTGTCAATTATTATTGTATTTAGAATAGTAAATTTCGACTAAATAATAATTAATGGAAAAATACGGTTTGGTATGTATGATTGTGTGATAACTAATTTAAACGTGGCCATTAATTTGAGTAGTTTTAATATCCTAATTTATTTATTTATCTATTTATATCATTTTGTGAAAAAATTTCATTTTTTCCTTAATAACTGATAAATTTGTCAATGAACCATTTTCCTGAAATGTACTTTGCAATAATTTTGAACAAAATTTTGTGTACAGGCAATCAGCGCATATACAGGGGGGAGGGGCTAGTCCTAACCCCCCTTACGGAGATAAATTCAAATTTTATCGTGGTTTTAAAAGTCGTTCATTTTATTTTTAACAAAATTCGGAACGCAGAATCATTAGAAAAAATGAGACTTCTGTCGGATCAATCATATTTTTAAGAGAAATTTCGACATTTTCATAGCAAAATTGAATAATTCACATAGATTTTCGCAGTCATTTAATGTCAGAGTAGTTTAGAAAATTTTTTTAAAATTTTTACTTTTTAAACAAATGTGATCCCCTCTCAGTTTAAGTGCTGGATCCGTCCCTGTACGTAATTCAACTCGTGTCAATACAAGTCAATAATTTTGTTTGAAAGAAAATCAATTCTAAAAATGGCTTTTCACTTTCTTTGTTAACAGACAAAGCATATGTATATGGTAGTGCGATTGTAGTCTCACTTGAAAACTTGCCTGTTATATTATTATAATTTATTCCTTATCAAAAAGTGGGTAAATATTGAATGTTATTTGAGAGATTTTTCGTTATGTACATAATAGAGTAGCGCGCCGAGTTATATGTATATGCTTATAATGCCACTTACAAATTCATCAAATACCGGCGGTATCTTTATTGAAATATAATTATGTTGTTGATCTTAAGTCAATATTTGCAACTTTTGTAAATACATATTTGTATTAAAATTTACATGCGACATAAACACTGTAAATATTAGACAATCTGTCTAAAAATATTTTTTTAGAAAAATTTTTTTTGTTTTAGTATATAAGTAATTCTCATTTCAAAACATTTTTCGTGACAGTTACCTCAAAAAATAGTTTCAAACAAATTCAAAATACCTAGGATTTCACTATTAAAATTTAACACAATATTCTTGAGATAATTATGTATTCCTATTCCGAAATGAAATTATGAAAAACAGTCCGAACAAAATATACCCCGTACCCTATACATCTTCTTCTTTTCTTGGATGTAATGGAAATGTAAACAAGAAAAACACACTATCGGTTGAAGTATGTAGATTCAAGTACATATGCATATTTTTACCGCCTAACTGATAAATTATGGAAAAATTAAAAAATTAAACTTGGGTAAAAAAATTTTTTTTGCTGATTTATGTTGTTAATTAATGCATTAGATCAGTTTTATAAGTTTTTTAAAAATCTATAAGTTTGTATCATAGCTCGAAAACCATAAGAGCTATAAAGCTCCTAACTATAGCAATCGGTTGCCCCCGTCGATATCTACAACTCTTATTTGAACAATTTTTCGATTAAATCAACAACGGTTTGGCTATAATAAAAATGGCAACTCTCAAAAAACTCACACCGTATACCCTATACACCTATACCTGGAAAATTTTTAGCTTCTGATATTTATAAATAATATGCTAAAATAATGCAAATTTTAATGCATCATAAAAACTGATAAATAATTTTATTTGATATATATTATGTATATTTAATTCAGGTCAACTTTAATATTCATATCACATGAGACATGACTTGAGACAAATTGTTTCTATTTATGATGTTTTCGACACAAACTCATAAATTTTCCCACTGAAAATAGCGTTGAAGGTTGTCATAAACAAAAATTTATTACATAAGAAATCGTAAATGGAAAAAGTTGGTAAAACTTTTTTTTTTTTATATCTAACAATAAGAAAAATAATACTCACAGACATAGTAGTAAAGAGTAATATTTGGAGGGGTCAGTGTAAAAGTGAACCAAGTCCATAAAAAATTTTTTTTCTAAAAATGCCTTTTTCGTTAGTGTTGTAATTTCTGAAACTTTAAACACATTTTTAGAAAAAATTTTTTTTATGGACTTGGTTCACTTTTACACTGACCCCTTCATTTATTTCCTGCAGTTATAAAGAAAATTTAAAAAAAAATAAAAATATTATTTATACGTAATTTATTTAGGTGTAATAATTTTACTATAAACATAATTGTTTGTTAGAATTTATTTTAAATTTTTTATTTGTGAAAAATTTAATGAAGAAATATTTGAAATTCTTTAGTGTTATAAATTATGTAATGACTTAAAAGTTATGGAAAAATATATTAATAGCTTTAGGAAAGAAATTATCATCAATTTAAAATATCTACGCTGATCTAAAAGCTTTTAATTTTCCATACCCATATCATACTGTCCTACCAAAATGATGTAATATTAATAAAAATAAATTGACCTTTGAGTTTCGAAAAAAAAAATCGAGAATACAAAGTGTTTTAAAAGAGCTAAATTCGTTTTTATTATCAAAATCAGTAGCTTTTGGTGCCTACTGTTTCAGTCACACTCTGTCAGTAAACAATGATAATTTAATAATAATTAATTCATAAGTTCAGACAAGACATGTCTAAATATAATCTTTATTAATTTTCAATACCAATATTTTACTTATACTTATCATTATCAAATTATCACTTGGGGGCTTCCACCATTTTTAAAACAACTTGTCTTGCATTCAAGGACAACAAATTTTCAAATTAGGTACATAATATTATGATCTGATGCACCAACGTCAAATATTATGAATCAAGTCAATTCAAAGGTCCGTTTAAATTATTCTATGACAAGGTCGTATCATTCTGCAATGTACATAGGTATGTACAGTTTTAAACAAAAATATAAAACACATCACAAAAAGATGACGTCATAAAACAGTAGAAATAAACCCAGCCCAAATACCCTCATAAAATTGAACTGATTTGATTTTTTTTATTTAATAAAAAATCTACCTATAAAATACCAGTCAGACAAACATGATATTTTTGTAAACTTCTGAACACAATTAAAGTCACGTAGATATATTGGTTTTGGACAAAAAAATTTAATACATGTTTTTGTAAATTTGTTACATTTTGCTTATACTTAATTACTTTATGTTTACGGGCAATGATATGAGCGGCAGCACCAAGCTACATAATCGGTCCTTTCAATATTACTGTCCCAACTTACAAATCATTATTTTTGAGGAGGACCGTATTATGAAAAGACGCATTTTGATTTAAAATAATTTGAAATATATCTTGTGGGTGGGTATTAAGTAATAGGTATATTTTATTTAAATAAAACAATAGATAATACTTAAATTTAATAAATAGGTACATAAATTTAAGTAACGACCGTTGAAGAATTTTAACAATTACGTACTTACTAAATTTAAAATTATTTGTTCGAATTTTTTAACTCAATTGATTCAAATCATGATAAAATTTTTATTATTAGTAAATAGTAAATAAATATAATAGGTATATAAATACACCTTGAATAGTGAATTTTTCTAGTGTTTTACGTCGTTCATTGCTCGACGCTGAGTTCAATTAAATATAGGTATGTATTGACGGTACTGACCCGCCATCTGTTCCGTTCTTAACCTTCACACATGTATCAAAACACTCCGTCAATTAGTAACAATTTACTAAATGTTCATTTAAAAATAATTTTACATCTTTTTACATAACAACATACAGTGTGTCTAAAAATCATCTAGCTATTAATTTTGTGACACACTGTTGCATAAAAATCCACAGTTTTTTCAATTATGTCTACTAAATTTGTTATCATCACCATTACTATGCTAATTTACAAATGTTATTAATTATTACCAGACACGAACTGTCGTTCTGCTTATCTAGAATGAACGAGAATTAATTTGCAAAAAAATCGGGCCCACTTTAAGCAAATTACATACATATTTTAATAATTTGACCTTCTATTTTGACATTGGCCATTACTCCATTAGCTATTAGCCTATTATTCCTGCTATTAGCCCATTATCGATCAATCATCATACAAATCAATGCAATTTAAAGAAAAAATAAATCATTTAATAAATTTAAATAAATAAATACTAAATAAAAACTAAAAACATAATAATTGAATCATCCACTGTATTGAATTAAATAATCAGTACATAATGGAAGTACAGGACCGTGTTAAGCCAAAGGATAGTGTACTTTAAATATTTCGTAAAATTGTATAATAGGCAAATCAACAAACAAGTAATTAAGATAATCTAAATATCGGTAAAGTTAATTAGTTTCAAAAATAGTAATTAAAAATGTATTAACTACTTGAGCGTCCAGGACTTGTAATATATTAATATAATAAGATTTTTAATCTAGAAAAAATAACAACAATGTATTCTGGCATGACCCAAATAAAAAAAAAATGTAATTTATTAGTAGGAAACAAACACCATTATTCCGTGTATTATAAATTGTAATGTTTCATGATCTAATCATTGGCATTCGTGACCCAATTATAAACCAGTAACTCCTCAAACTTGGCAACCTATCCCGTATACATAGAGCCATAAGCCATTATCATTTCAAAATAGGTCACTAACACCTTTCAAACAATTTATTCCAGCATGTTTGTGACTCAAGTAGTCAAAATCAATACACAATATTACGTAATAGACCTAATTACACATTTTTCAACAACAAATACGTTCGAAAAAAGAAAAAATTGTAACAATCAATATATTTAAAAAAAAAAAGTTTTCCATCAAAGAAATATTTATCAATCATAATAATTGGGTGTTTGATGATAATATGCAAATGTGTTACCGGCCCACACTGATGCACCCAATCAACTATTTCTGGCAAACCTATGACGTGTGTGACGTGTACCTGTCAATACGGATTACGTAATTGGTGACAGTTGGGTGACAGACAGTTATTAATTGTCGTAATTAAAAATTTCAAACGAATTACTACTAAACAGGTAAAACAGAATGGAATATACGAGAATATGAAATACATAAGTAGATAAGTTTAGAGTGTATGCAGGCGATGTAGGCCGGGTGAAAGAGAATACCGTACATCCTGTACATGTTGGTTGTGATGCCGGCTTTTGGATCGATAGTCGTTCATCCACCGACTAATAAATTCACACACACACACATACTAAAAATGGTTGCAATTTTTAATAATGACATCAATGAATTTGGTTATTGGTTGATAAATTGGCTCACCTTCATGTTGTTTTCCACAAGATATTCGAACGAGCATGTTGTATAGACAAGATACGCTCGAATTAATTCCCAATTAGTTTTACTTTTGAATGAAGCTTCTGTATCGGCAAACGATGTGTCTAATGGATCACGACGTGGTGTTTTTGTTTCTTGAACTTCCGAGGACACAACTACGTTTGCTGCCGTTGATTTTTCACAAACAAATTGTCGATTGAAATTGTAAGCGTTAACACGTAAATTCGTACTACGTCCAAATGAATCCAATAATAAAACGTTACTCAAACCATATTTACGTGCAATGCTTAACTGAATCACAGGTCTCAAAAAAGCCATCACAATTTTAGTCTTCTAGATTAAATTGTCTTTGTGTTTTAATAAATACCCTTAACTTTATTTTATTTTATTATAAAACCTTTTTTTTTAAGTCCAAAAAAAATTTGCTTGTATCACACGAACAACGGACATTCACAGACTAAATTGAACAGTGAAACGCATCAACCCACCAATGATTGCGATGGTTGCGGCAACTAAACGATGCGTGCGCATTTACCTTTTACATTGGTCGCGGATTTTGATCAATTTCAAGTCTTCGGCAATTCGGCATTCGGCGTTCGGCGTATTCGGTTCAATCAGTTCGTTTATTTTCCCCCACTTATTGGAAATTGTTACGGGCTGACAGCGTTGACAGTTTGTTATTTGATTTCTTCTTTCTTCAAAAAATTAGCAAACGATCAGTTTTTGTTTCAATGACATTTATAGATTTCCATCTAACCATATTTTAAAAACAAAAAGTAACTCTCTTTCAAATTTTCTTTAACAAATTGTATTTTAGAAATTAAATTTTATACTGTAAATTTCAATAAATTAACAATCATTATACATAAGTCGACAGCGTCGACAGTCATAGTTATCAAAATTATCTATCTGAACGATCACTAAAGAAGATTACGTCATATTGCATAAAATTGTAGGTAATTATTGCATAAATAAAAATACATAAAAATATCCTAAAAATAAAAATCCCAATTTATGTACATAAAGTGACTACCAATGTGACTACCTAATATATACATACACTAACATCGCTCCTATGTATATTTTATTGCATAAAATGTTTTAATTTACACGAAAATTTTTGCCCTAATATTGAAGTTTATTTTTTTTATGTCATTGAAAAACTTAAAACAACTTTAATAAATAGAAAAATATGTTTCTGTATTCATCTTTTTATTGTAATAAAAGGATGGAAGAAAGCTTTTTTAAAATATTTTCATAATAGCCGTACCCGCGACGTCGTTCATCCAAAGCATTTGTTATAAACTCAATGAAAAGTATGTAAGTGTAATAATTAGGTATACAGAACTTGCAAAGAATAATAATTTTTGTGTAATGCATGCACATGCTCAAAATGGTTTTTCTATTTTCCCGTGAGAATGAGGAATTTTCCCAGAGTAAAAAGTATCTTAAATATTGACTCAAGTAATAGGTTATCACCACACCAAATTTCATAAAAATCCGTCCAATAGTTTTTGCGAAATACGTGCAGATGCACAAAATGATTTTTCTATTTTCCCGTGAGAATGAAGCATTTGCCAGTAGTAAAAAGTATCTTAAATATTGCCCTAGGTAATAAGTTATCACCACACCAAATTTTATTAAAATCCGTCCAATAGTTTTTGCCTAATTGTGCATATGCTCAAAACGGTTTTTCCATTTTCCCGTGGGAATGAGAAATTTTCCCGGAGTAAAAAGTATTTTAGATGTTGACCCAGGTAATAAGTTATCATCGCACCAAATTTCAGTAAAATCCGTGCAATAGTTTTTGCGTGATGCGTGAACAGACAAAAATGTTAAAAATTGCTGTTTTGGTATCTACATCGATAACTATTTACAGTACAAGCAGGGCCGGCGCAACCGCACGGGCAAACCGGGCAATTGCCCGGGGCGGCAAGAATTAAAGGCGGCATTTTGGTCAGTTGCAGCAGTTTGTAAACTTTAACTTTAACTAAAAAAATCTTTGAGACATCAAAAATGAATAGATTATTTTTAAAAATTTAAAAATTCTCAAAAATCATTTAGGTAAAAATATTTCTTTTATATTTTAAGAATGCATAATATCTATCTATGCCTTTGTGTGTGGTGTATTTGTAAATTTCTACTTGGCTTATTTATTGTCTTTTACGAAAAAAGGCCAATATTCCACATTTGTTTGCAATAAAACTGTACTTGTAGAACCTTTTTAAACAAAAAAATTGTATTATTTATTGACAAATTCAATAACAATAAATTTTGTGTTTGTGAAATTTAAACCTTTATTTTTAAAGCTTGTGTTTTCGAAAACTTGTGTTTTCGATTCACATGGGATACGGTATTGTATTTTATGTACCAATGAAAGAGTTGACTGACTAACTGACCATTCATTAAAAGAAATTTTAAAAATTTTTGAAAAGGAAACAAATTTTTTAGTTAAGATAAATATATCTGACGATGGTAAAACTGATAACGGTAGATACGAGTGTAATTTAAATCTGTACAGTGCGATGAACTAGTTGTTGTATTTAGTGAATTTTGTGAATTTGCTAATGTTTTAGATTTTCTTTTTTTCTGTATTTTATACCTATGTTTTGCTTAAGTTACTATCTTCTTTTTTGTTAATATTTTATAATATTTATTATAAACTTTTTAATTAGAACTTTTTACAACAATATTTTTTTTGGGATATATAAATTTCACGAAGAATTTTTTCAACCTTCTCCCAAATTGCGTGGACTAGCTTTATAGAAGGATGGACATAATGAAACCAATATCTTCTATTTCATAGCTTTTCTTTATTAAAATTGCCAAAATATTTTCGATATGTTTAATATCATCTTCAGTGGCAGCAATTATCTAAATTTCAGATTGTCATTCTTGGATAACAACCAACCATACCAACAATCCATTAGAACAATTTAACTAGTTTTTTTGCATTTCACATGGAAATTTGTCAATCGAAAAATTTTTTTATAAAATAATTACTTTAATTTAAAACAATTAAAAAAGTCAAACATATTTAAAATGTAAAATCAAAAAAAAAAAATTTCAAGAGAATTTTTTTTTTTTTTTTTTTTTTTTATTTTTTTTAAATTATCACAGTTTGTACAATGTACTCCTCAAGTACATTGTTATTGGTATGGTAGCACAGTGATCAACTTGATCAAGTTGATCACTGTGCTACCATACCAATAACAATGTACTTGAGGAGTACCATTGTACAAACTGTGATAATTTAAAAAAAAAAAAAAAAAAATTCTCTTGAAATTTTTTTTTTTGATTTTACATTTTAAATATGTTTGACTTTTTTAATTGTTTTAAATTAAAGTAATTATTTTATAAAAAATTTTTTCGATTGACAAATTTCCATGTGAAATGCAAAAAAACTAGTTAAATTGTTCTAATGGATTGTTGGTATGGTTGGTTGTTATCCAAGAATGACAATCTGAAATTTAGATAATTGCTGCCACTGAAGATGATATTAAACATATCGAAAATATTTTGGCAATTTTAATAAAGAAAAGCTATGAAATAGAAGATATTGGTTTCATTATGTCCATCCTTCTATAAAGCTAGTCCACGCAATTTGGGAGAAGGTTGAAAAAATTCTTCGTGAAATTAGAACTTTTTACTATTGACTTTTTTGGATTAAATATAGTGTAAGTTTACAAATCCTATTAATTATGTCAGAATATGGGTGGAAACGGTTATTAGGTGCTTAATACCGTAAGAGAAGGGCGTAAAGAAACGCAAACATTAAAAAAAAATGAGTTGTTCGTTAAGTAAACTAGATACAACGTCAGAAATCATGGAAAGACGATCCGCTGAACTGCTAGCTTCTAGAGAATTGGAAGAAAAAACAAATCCAGAACTTCAAGAAAGTGAAAGTATGTACTTGCGCGGCTACCGAAATAAAAGGAAGCTCAATCTCGTACGATGAAAATAAAATTTAAAGTAGATTTCTTTTTTAATGTGCTTATCATAGCACTAACAATAAGTTTAGTAACAGAGAGATTCTTGTAACTTGAAAAACACTGTACATATTTTTAATTTTTATATGACATACACAAATTATAAGAAATTTAAATAAGTGATTTAATATTGAAATGCAAGAATTTAGAAAATGCCTTATCTGATCATATAAAAAATGAAAAAGATATATTCCATATGGAATTAGCAGACGAAGTAAATGTTTTATGCAGTTCTGTATACTTCCAAGTAACTATAGTTTTAAAGCTTTTTCGCTGAAAACACTGAAATATTACTTCTCACTCTGGGAAAGTAAGAAATCAATTTTTTTTATTATTTGTTTTAGAGAAATAGGGGCGTTAAGTTTATATCTTGCCCGGGGCGGCAAAAACTCTAGCGCCGGCCCTGAGTACAAGTATAATTTTTAAAAAATATTCCATGTACAGAAATGGTCTCGTTACAATTTTATTATATGTATAAAAGATTTTATAAAACAGTTATGTATTTCGTTAATTCAAGACATGTAATTTAGAGATGACGTAACGTGTCTTTTCAATCATAATTCAGGAATTTGGGTTTACAATTTTATTGAAATATTTCTTGATAATATTATTTTCAAATTATTCGATATTTTGTACTTTATGTAGAATTCAATTGAATTTATTAAAAACAGTTTCTGTAGGTTTTATCCGGTAAATATACAAGAAAAATTAAATGTGATAAAATTTTGTTTATTTTCATTTTTGAAATGTTTATAGATATTTTACAATTTTCAACATTTTACTTATTAAAAAATAAAATTAAGAACTTTCTCGATCGGAGCCTTCAATGGAATTAATATCACTATCGCCATCGTTGATATCTTCACCTAATTCTCTTAAACGCTTCTTGTATTGCGTTAATTTTAAATCTTGATCCGATAACATTTCCAATAAATCCTCTTGATCTTTCTTTAATTGTTCTAACTCTTTTTCTACCGTTTGTTTTTCTAACATTAATTTTTCCATATCTACTTCTAAACCTTGTACTTGATTCGTACTATTGTGACTAGGGGAGGAATGAACAGATGTTTCAGTAGCAAGTTGAGCACGAAGTAATGTATTTTGGTCTTGTAGTTCTGTGTTTTTCGCTAATGCCTCTTCAAGTTTTGCCTCAATATAAAAAAAAGTAATTAAAATATTAAGCTGTGTATGTTAAGCTCGAATCTTGTACAAAATTACCTACCTGTAATTCATTTCGTTCGGAAGTTAAAGATTCAACTGTACTTGCCAGTTCTTTCAATCGTTTATCTTGTTCCCGTATTAATTCTTTATATTGAAGTAGAAGACCATTTTCTTGAGACGACAGACTAAATTCCGTCATACCATTTTGATCAGTGGAATGATTTAAGCCTTTTGTGACTGTTTTAATAATAACTCCTAAAATTATTTCAGAAATTTCATTAATTTTGAGATTTCTTTTAAACATACAAAAACCCGTGTACCTTCTAAACTTTTAAATAATTTACAAAATTCATAATCTAACAGCAGATCTGACGGTACTTTTGATTTGATTTGTGTCTGTTTTGCCGCTCTACTGTACATTTCATGTTTTGAGACGTCGCTCAATTTTGTTATGTACGTTTCGATGCCAATGCGTCGTTCGATCAATTGGCACAAATTCTCGATGGTGAACGTGTGCACGGAATCATCGTTGAAGCACACACAGATACCCATTAGGAATGCGCAAAGCCCCTGCAACAGTTCCTCATTCTCGTCGTGTTCGTTGGCGGACGTTTGTGCGGTGAGGAATGCCATGCTCCCCGGAACATTGAGAAATGCCTTGACGGCGGCCGGACAGTGCGTCATCCACGTCGCCAATAACATCAGAGCGCCAATTTTTATTTGTAATTTGCCGCCTTCTTGTAACAGTAGAGTGCACTGATGCATTAGCGAGACCGGTTGTGTGCCCAAGTTGGTCGTTAATAGTACACGTAACAATTGTTCTTTCTGTGCCGGATTGTCGACCATGGCGTGTGATAAGGCCACCGCGGAGAACCAACTTGACAGCGGTTCAGAACTGAATAGACCCGCGCACAACAACTGACCCATAGTGACCGTTGGCAAATTAATATTTGTCGGCAACAATGTTTGCACCACTTGCGACTGACCAATTTCATTTTTGTACAGAAAACATTCGAAACAATAGAGTACGGAGCAACGCAACAAATACGATTGTTGCTCGTTAACCATGGACATGAGCAGTACGACAAGGGCGGGCCGCGGGGGTGTACACGGTGCCATCACACCCGCAAAATATTCCTGATTATTTAAATTGCCGCGAATAATGTCGCCGACAGTGTTTATCGTTTCCGTTAATATATCAGCCGGGACGCCACTGGCCATTAAAATATTGCAAAGCGTCTCCAACAGGCCGCACGAGCGCATCGTCTTCTGACACGAACTCACCACGTGTTGGGGATTCCCGGGCGTGACGAGCGTGCGCACCACTTGCAACGCACAGTGCACATTGGACACCTTCTGCGGCGACCAGCCCTGCTCCTCGATGTCCGCCGGCAACACGAACATTGGCGCCAACCGTTGAATGTAGCTACCCTCCTTGAAAAAGTTCTGATTGCTCGAATTATTTTTCAACAAGTTCAACATCAACAACAGACAGTCCTCGACAACAATGCCCCCGTCAACACTCCCCTCCTCGCCGATCACATCAAACAAACGATCAAATGCATTTTCAAATGCAACAATTTTTTGTATATTGGCATTGCCTTTCGTTAAAAGGATAAATAACAACAACGCATCGTTACGAATTACATCCCGCTTGTCGGCTAACAAATCCATCAATTTCGAAACACCCAATTTACTATCTAGAACAATTTGTTGAATTTCGCGCGGTTTACTACTCAACAGTGACGTCAACAGTTTCACGGCCGGCCTACGTACTCGATAGTCATACTCGTCAAGGAAATTTAAAATTAACACAACATTATCCGGGTTTTTTATAAACATTTCGGCAAATTGTTCGCCAATTTTAATTGTGGAGAGTTGTGCGTTGCTGGTTTGTTCCTCCTCGAACACTTCGAACGACGTTATGTTGCACAACGTGTCCAGACAATAGCTTACTATCTCGCAGTCGGCATTGTCCGTTTCGAGGACTTGACGTAACGCGTCCATGCCCTGGGCGCCAACCTCCACCCGATATTTACGTGACAACGCCTTCAACGCACGACAAGCATCGCGACGGTCTTCTAGCAACGTTGACGATGTCACGCGATCAACCAAACGTGCTATCTACAATCAAAATTTCAAAAACGTAAATTGCAGTATAGTATATGCTGCGATATTTTCGATGTTTATCGCAAAAAAGAAATAAATGTGACTGGAAATTATTGTATTTAAAGAGTTAAAGCGCAGACACATGTTTTTATGAAAAATAATTGCATTTTATTGTTAATTATCACACTTTAAAAGAGTTTAAGTATATTGCTTAGGAAAATTGAAAAACGGATTTTGATATACAAACTAATTTGCCTAGTATATTAAAAGGCCCCGCGTGAGCGGAGCCCCTCTACTCACTTGTGTTTTACATTATTCTGTTATTTTTATCGTATTCTATAAAAAAAAAAAATACTACAATAAGTTAATAATATCATACAAATGTTAATATTAAAAAATGTGTAAAATATTAATAAATTTTAGTTTTCGAAAACAAAAATAGGCTTCCGCAATTTAACTTTTCATAATTAAAAATTTCCACCAACTTTGGTTCGTTTTTACCGGTTAAAAACGAAAATATCGCACCATATAGTATATTGCAATTTTCCCTTTCAAAATTACAAATTAGTTTTCAATTAGGTATGTGTAAACATAATTATTATATATAACATAACACGGCATTATTATATATAACATAACACTTCGGCACCACAACATAATTATTATATACAAATATAATTTTATAAATTATTCAACTGATTGTAAATTAATTATGTATCTTTATTTACAAATACGTTTAAAAGGAAGGAATAATAAATATACAGAATATGACAACAAATACATATTCAAATTTTATATTATTGACTTTGACTAAAACCAGATGCTATACACAAAAAATATGTAATTTAAAATGAAATGAAAAATGAACATACTGTTTCGGCACCACTGGGCTGATCTCCTGATTGTGGTGTACCTAGTACAGATTTTAAGCTACTTTTAAAATATTCCATGATAAAATAATTAAAATGGAAATATTTTTAAAAATATTGACAGCACACGTCACTGTTCATCCGCCATGTTTGAAAGTGGGTGATGTATGGTGGCGCCACTGTACACATCGTACACATCGTAAACTCTAATATAGGATAAATCAAGAGGATAAATATCATAAATATATGTATATTTTAATCTATTGCCAACTGATGTCGCTAGTATCAAAATTTATTTTAATTTAACGGCGTTAATGAGTGTATTCGTTACCTTCATCACTTAAGGTTCATTCATATCTACAGACACTGAACGTCACAGAACGTATCGTGGCAGACACGACATTTTCAAAAGTATTCATATTACACAGACAATGAGCAGACAGACACAGACAGTAGATACTATACGTATAGCACATATAGTATGTATCAGTGAATTACAAAAATTAAATTATAGCAAATCTGACAACGTTATGTGACTTTTATATTGAAGATTTTTCCGAAATTCCGTTATTATTTCCGAAATTGCGTTACTTTTGATTATCGCCAAATTTCTTATCAGTGTGATTGTGGAGAAATGTACATAACCTAATAAATTCGATTAAATGTTTGTTATTCAGATCTTATATAATTAACAGAAAATGTTTATTTTCTAACAAATTCGATTAATTTTTCGTTATTTATACTTCATAAAACGAATAAAATGAAAGTTTATAAATAATTCTAGGAATTTTGTTTGTACGTTTTGAAACATACATTCATATTAGCCGCGCAAAGTCAACAGACACGTTCCAGCACAGACAAAATATTCTTCTCGAGAATACTGTGCGGACACTGTCTGTCACTGTACGTGTCTGTGCGCTTACGTTACGCTATAATATGAACACACCCATAAGAAAAGCATTAAACAATATTTGTCGTGTCTGGCACGATACGTGTCTGTTACGTTTAGTGTCTGTAGATATGAATGGACCTTTACTCGTAAATGATATAGGTACATGCGAATATGTACTACATAATTAAAAACTTCGCGGGAATTGACATTGGCTGTGTCCGAACAGAAAAAAATTCTTTAAGCGCTTCAAGCCACTTCATGTTACTGACTAATTTTCTGCCAGGACAAAAATCAAGTGGCACGTAGTTCTGTCTTTACCAAATTTAAATTTTACTGCGATAAATTACAAAATTTTACCATATTGTTGTTTATAGTGATGATTCTTCAATAATATGACCTATAATGTTATCCATATTGTGTAAAATATAAAAAGTAACAAATTTTCGTATCAATAACTCTTATTGAGGTTATTTTGTTTAAATATGTACGACGACATTTTAATTTTTGGTGCATTGTTATTCTTGGTAAATCACCATTTTGCTTTAAAGAATTTTTTCTGCTCGAACGCAGCCATTGCTAATGTTCCCGCCAATTCTCGCGCAGTTTTTAATTAATGTGCGCATGTGCCTACATCATTCATTTGGAAGAAAGTGATGAGGGTAACGAATACACTCAATGCTTGATATTTTATTAACTTGCAATAACTTTTTTTTGAATTTATAACCTATATTTTGAATTTTTTATATTTTGTCCTTTTATGGATAAAAATTTACAATAGAATTTTGATGATTTTATTAAAATATTTTAAAATCGTTCATATTCCTAATCCTATTATTCAAAATGTGAATAATATTTATTTGTTAAGATAAAATCCTCCCACAATTTTGTTTGTTATCGAATTTTGTTAAAAATTAATATTCATACTCCCTGGTGTATTCCAACGTATATTTATTTTTAATAACGTGTGATGTGTATCTTATTAATGTTTAAATTATCCTTTTGTTAGGTAAAACGTAAAAGTGTAATGCCCATATGACGTATAACACGTATGCAACGTATGTTTATAAATAGCATATTGCGCATATTGGGCATATTGTATCTTCGTAATACGTTTCCGACGTTTTCTGTCCATTCATAGTGGGCTTGGCCGAGGTGCCAGAGCACTAGCCGCATTAGCATTGTTAGCATTGTATACAGCTAATAATTTTGTATTGTTTACAATTTTTTTTTTGTTTTATATACCGACGCGTAAAAATAATGCAATCTATTACAAAAAAATTCCTTCTGGAATTTGGATGTAAAAATTTTTTAATTGCAAATAACGAAAGTAAATCATTTATAACGGAAAAAGGTTTTAGTTATAGTGATCGCGTTGTATATATTTACAAATATTTAAAACAATCAAATTTACTTCCGAAAATTGAAAAACCATCAAAAAATAATAAATTATCTGAAAAATATAAAGAATTAGGTAATGAGGCGTATCGTCAAAAAAAATTACGGGAAGCCTTGGAGTTGTATAATAAGAGTATTGCTTATGCCGAACAAAATTCAACGGAATGTTTAGCACTAGCATTTGGAAATCGATCGGCTGTGCTATTCGAAATGAAATATTATAAAGAATGTGAAGAGGTAATATACTTATACTGTAAAAATATCAAATAGCTATTAAAAGATAATTTTATAAAGTATGTATTTTTCTAAAGGATATTGATAGAGCCTTATCACTTGATTATCCGGAAGCGAAAAAGGAGAAACTGATAGCAAGAAAGAACAAAATAAAACAGTTCAGAGGAAAATGTAAAAACTATCGATTTTTTAAAGAAATACAGGATTGTGACATCATCAAAAACAAAAATGATGTGATCAAGTGCGCAAGTAAGAAAATTAAATTAAATTATAGCGCGAAATATGGCCGACACATTGTTGCTACGGATAATATTGAACCGGGCGAAGTAATCGCCGTGGAAGAACCATACGTAGCACTTTTGATTGACGAATATTATTACAAACTTTGTTCATATTGTTTTAATCATTGTCTAAATTTAATTCCATGCAATTCATGTTCATATGCGTTATTCTGCAATGACCACTGCAAACGGGCAGCCATGGATGCGTACCATAAATATGAATGTCAATATTTTTCAACATCGATTTTCAGAAATTTTGAAGAAGCTAAAGCGGTGTTATTTGTACTGCGCATTATAATATCGGCAAGAGGCGAATTTGAAAAACTGAAATCGTTATTAGATTACGATGAGAGTAAATTTGGTTTGGTACCGGAAAATGGTAAACAAGTTTTGGCGACAAATTACATGGGCCTACATTATTTAATGGGCAATTACGATATGTACGAGGACCATGAGAAGTACATTATGTGTACAACCGCTGCAATCATTTTGAATATCCTCGAACAAATTCAGTTTTTTAATGGCGATGATGATATGTTAAAAATTTGTTCGGATCTTGCGTTACGTCATCTGTTAACAGTGAAAATCAACTGCCATTCAACGTACGCGCAAATAACTCAGGAGCAAGTTGTGCAAGACGAAGAGATTGGAATTGTTTTATTTTGCTTTTTAAGTCTGTTGAATCATTCTTGTTTTCCAAACGTGTTTCGGACAGATCGGGGCCGTCAAAAAATTTTAAGAGCAACAAGAACAATCAAAAAAGGGGAGCAAATATACGATTGTTACACGTAATAAATTTTTATTTTTAAATGTTATTCTTATTATGCGGTAAAATGTAAAATTTATTAATTTCTAGGACTAGTTTTAATCAAGTACCGAAAAGTTTTCGACAGATGCAATTGACCAACGACTACAAATTCAAGTGCGAGTGTGAGGCGTGCCTCAAAGATTGGTTGACGTCGTACGAATTGGATTGGATAAATACACCAAATAATATCCGTTTACCAAAGGTGTATCATATTTATCAGAAATTAAGTTTATCCAGTGAAACCGACGAACTTGGCCTAATTGTCTTGAGAAATAGAAATAATATAATTAATGCTAAAAAGATGTTGCCGCAAATTAAAATGGCGCTCAAACAAATGGCCAACTATATTAATTATTTTGAATATTGGGAATTTGAGGCGTTGCTACGAAGAATTTACACAAGCGATGGTAATACTTTTTGGATGGGTGAATAAGCGAAGAATAATATATTTTATGAACTGTTACTATTTTTAGATTTTATTATATTTTTGTATGTGCTTATATATATATTTCTTTTTTTAATAATAAACTTATTTTTTCACTGTTCAATTTTCTATTTCTTTTATTATGCATTGTTGTACACGTTCACTATGAGTAAAATCGACTTCGTTGCAAAACCACGCTCTGCTAGGACCTTTTTGTAATATTGCTTTACGCACAATATAGTATTGGAAATCGATTCTTGATTCTTCTAAAATTTGGGACTTGACAATAAATTATTATTTATCAGTAGGTTTGTAAAGAAAACACTTTGAAATTAACTGTTAAGTTTGTTGTGGTTGGTCAAATTACTGTCATGGAACACTTCAATTCTACGACCTTATTAACCATAGTAGTGTATCCAATATATCAATCTATGTATGTATATTGTACAGGTGAAGACAGAGACATTAATAGTCAGACAAGTAGTCTGAGGGGTCATGGCCGGTCATGGTCATCAAGTTTTATTGTGGACGAACAAAATTAAAAGAAGCTATTCACGCAGTCGGGAATTTTTTCGATGAAAAAATTCATTGAAATTGAAGGTATTTCTTTCAACTTCACGTTTTATCCATATTTTCTGTGTAATTGTGTGACAATTTCAAGAAAATATTGAAAATTTTCGTTGAAATTTAGGTCGTTTATAAGGGACAGTGAATAATTGCGATATAAAATTTGGGCGTTCAGTCAGAATTTTGTTTGTGACCGATTAGTGGTTTTTCTTTGGAAATAATCCTTAAAAGTATAATCCCGTAAAGTGTTTGTCATTAGGTTTAAACCTTTCACTTTCAAGTTTGTGTTGTGATTACCGATTTAAGTAATAAGTGCTTTTAATTGTATTTACATTGTGCCCCACTTTCCTCTATATGTAAAGGTTTTTATGTATTTGAAAATTAAAATAAATTTTACTTGTTAACTGTTATTTCATATAACTGTATCTCCTATATTTCATATTATATTAATTCACTGGCTACATGACGTTCTTTGTATTGTATTACGTTTATTACTTACATAAATTTTAACAGGTTTAAGTGAGCGATCGGTACGCAATGGGTTTTTTTATTACTCAGTTAAACAGTGTCAGTAATGTAACGTTCAGTTAGTAACAATGTAATTATATTAAATTTTTAAAAACAGTGTTTGGTTTTAGTATGTGTCTTTTGTAGTGTGCACCTAATAATAATAAAAATATTTTATTAATTAATAATCAAACCGCAATTAAATTTTGTTTTATAAACCGCAGTAGTATTTAGTTTTAAAATATATACATATTGTGTTCGGGATGGGTCATCATTAAAAAATTAATTATTGTCTTATCAATTTTTGATTTCTGATTTTATGAAAATCGCAGTCCATAAAGTTTGCCGGTTAGCGCAGAAACAACGATAAAATTTTTTTTGTAAAAGATAAAATTTAATCACACTTTGCAATTAAATTACATTACGTTGGAATTAAAATTTTAATAGATCATAAAACGAAGTTCATTTATTTTTACATTTTTATTTCTTTTTTTTGCTTGAGTAACGGATTTGTATACTTGAGTATAATTCCCCACGCATCATAATTCAGTGATGTGTAAAATGGAAAAAATTCTACATTTATCAAGATAAAAAATATAAGCCTGTTTGTATAGTATTGTTAAGCTAGAAAACTTGGTTTTGTTTTGTCAATTTATAGATTGAACATTAAAAACTTCGATTTGTTCTGGCTGTGTTTGGTTAAAAAGGAAATCGTTTAATTGATTCAATTGAAAACAATTATATATCGTGTTTGGTAATTTTAGTTTTGAAATACAGTGGATTCTGATTATAACGACAGTTAAAGACATACTAAATTTGGTCAGAATTTTCGAAAATCATTATATGCTTTGTACGCCAATTGCTAATTCCATAGATATATGTACCTAATAGCTAACTAATTTACTATCGAAAATTTAATGGTCATGAAGAAAAAGGAATTTGTCAACGAAATTCTACGACAACTGTAGCTCGCTCTCTGTCTAGTTGCGATAGGTCCGAAGCTACCAGAGGTCTGCTGTACAATACGTGATGTATTATAGATCACATCGACTAGACAGAGAGCGAGTTATGTTTGTATAGTTCACTGGTGTACGTTTTATATTGAATTGTTGACGTGGTTCAGCGTTGTGTCACAATTAATCAGATTTCACTTGATGTCGCGCCTTTCTAGTTATACATATAAGTTGAGAGGTCGTTAAAAATGAAATCCACTGTAAACTGCGTACGTTACACTTTTTGCGCCGTGTTTAAAAAATAATTCGACTGGGTTTTTTGTGTATTAATTAAATTTTATATTAAAGAATATTTTTATAGGAATATGTAAGTGATATTTAGAGATTTTACTATACTACATAATATTCATGTAAATACGTATACAAACATGTTTACAAAAATTGATTGTGATTATGATAAAGAGCAATGACAAAGTGGAAGAAATACTGTTTCATGTTATTTCTTAAATTATTTCAAACGGACACGCGCTCACTACTCTCTTAACTATTAATTACTTAATTAAAAGTAAATTAATTAAACGAAATGTAAATAATTGTTAAAAGAAAATTCAAAAAACAATATGTTACTGTCTCAAATTTTAAGTTTATTAATTACATTCGGTCCGTATTGTTACGGTTTTGTTCTCTTATCGTCGGTTGCGGCTGGAAGTCGTGACGGCGTGTTTCAATTGGGCAAATCGTGGACATATGAGCTGGAGACAACGGTTTTATTAAACAATGTCGGTGAACGGGACAAAAATGTCGGTTTTCAAATTGTGAATGATGTTGTGTTGAGTTGTATATGGAGTTCGTCGGAACAACAATATCATAAATTGCTGCAAGTTGAGGTAGGCGCCGAGTACTTTACTATAAAATTATATTCTCATTTATACAAAGAGGACAAAGGATAATAATTAAATAATCTATTGTTTGTGATGATTGATGATTTAAATTTTTACTTTTTGACTTTATGACCTTGTTATTAAGATTTACCGTAGTTTTGTACTATAGTTATTCATTCTTTGGACCTCTGAATTTTTTTAACATGTACTATTTTTAAAAAAAAACTATAGGTACATATAAAATCTTTTTTTGTAATTATTACAAATTATTTACTTATTACGTGTAATAGTAAACAAATCGGTAGTAAAAAGGCAAAAGGGGCTATCTGATATAATATAAATTTTACAGAAGAAACGAAATAGTGTGAAGAATTTTTCTAAATTATCACAGATGGCTCCTTTTGCTCATTCTGTCAACTTTAGTATCCTTGAGCCAAAAGTTATACCGTTTTGCCATGTCAAAGATACTACTTTTTAATACTTTTTTAGCTTTTTTCTGACAAAAAAGCAATTTCAATAAAAACTGCAGATGGATTCTTTTGCCTTTTTACTACCTATATTCAAAAATTTAAATAATAATTCTAAAATTTTTTAGCGATAAAACCTATCACAAGGTATATGTATAGTTCATTTCAAAAAAATCGGAGCCGGTTTTTTGCTGCAATTTAAACTTTTTCTAGTATTGTAAAAAAAGGGGTGGTAAATTAGATAGCCGGAGACTTGCGAACACTGAGATTTACGTACAAGATTGTCTCACATATTTCGAAAACAAAAAACGATATTGACTCCGTTAATTACATATAATGAATACCTGATTGAAAAACGTCTAAAAAAAGTATAATTGACAAAATTTTAATATTGATGAATTGTACTCTGTTTTAACCATATAATTAATTAACTATGTATCTACTGAGAAGTTGATAGTGTGGACCTTGTGACTGGCACCCACACCACCCCACTTTTTTTACCTACATATATAATAATTATGTAATAACAGTAATATTATCAATATTATTGATAATGACATACGAATAGTTATTTTTCTTTATCAAGGAATTTACCAGTCTAGTCAGTAGCCACGTAGCCAAATCATAATTAAGTTAAAGAGGTTGCATTGCTATTAAAAAATAATGAAAACCAATTGAAAACAAAAAATATTGGACATATTTTAAAATAAAAGAAAATTTCGTTCTTTTCATGTTAGTTATGAAGTTTATTATTGAGAAATGGGACATTTTTAGTTATATTAAAATCTAAAATTTTGCAGCCAGTAAACAGATCAATCTGTTTAAACATGTACATACATATACATGTATTAATTCTAGGAATAAATCAATTAATTAAGATAAAATCTGGCAACATTTTGTCAACGTTGTATTAAGTAAGGCATGGTAGGAGATTCAAAACTATATTATTATGTATGATAGGTACCTATATAAACTTTTAAAAAAATTGCAGTTTAACATAAAAATTTTTTTCAAAAATAGTAGATTTTTTTGCTGACTGTACAAACCGAACTATTTTAACAACAGAAAATATGATAAGTGATAAACGTAATAAAAGGCTATCAGCTATCAGTCAGCTCTATAACCTTTGATTAAAGTTATGTTGAATTGAATAAACTTTTGTTACGTAGAGAACCGAGTCACTAGTTTTATATACATTTGTATTATATTATATTTTAGACATAAATTTAATACAATTATGTATTTTTCATAGTTATTTGAATATTACAGTAAAATTGCTTTAGCTTTGCAGAAAATTTAAAACCAACATTATTTAAATATTATGTCGTAGGTATTATATTATTAAAGTTAGATGAGAATTTCAGATTTGTTTCTCTTCTTAAGTTGTCACTTAACATTAAATTATTGTGATTTGTTATTAGACTTTTGCCACCTGTGAGTTAACTTACACTTGCTTACATAATTATATAATATAGGTATACATATTAACACCTTGAAGGTCATTGACGTCATCAGACGTCAATTCAAACCCTTCTAATTCACACACCATGTCGTAGGAGGTCAATAATTCCATATAAAATGTATGTATTATCTATCAAAATAGTGTATCAGAAAATCGGTAATTTATTAGAAGTTTTACGACATTGAAAAATTTTGTTCAACTTGGTGACGTCATTAAATTAAAAAAAAAATTTCCCCAAATAAAGTTTTATAGGAGTTTAGGGTGATTGATTGAATTGGGGTAATTTGAGTGTGAAATTTTTCATCTTTGCTATCAAAATAATGAAATTCTTCCCCCAGCCCTCCTGTTAATACGTCACTGATTGTGCACGCTGAATATTATGCTGTAAAAATACAATCAATTAGTGATAAATACTTATGCGATTTCTTTTAATATCCGCTCTACTATCCTACATATGGCACAATTGCATAAATATTTATATATATTCAAAAAAAAAAAACTAATCAATACAAAATCATCTTCCGTAATATACCTGCATAGCTATATAATATGTAATTTGTATGTTTTTTACTATAAATAAATAATATAATGTATGCTTATTAATTACTTAATACGATTTTAATGCGGTATAGAACAGTTTTGTACCATAAAATTGATTGAATCGGATTGTTTTTAACATTTGCATTCGATTTTTAAATGACACATATAAAACAGACTAATTTTGGTTCCGGTAACTTACACTCTATTTTTATCATTTTAAAAATTCATTCAAAATTCTTTATCATCCACGTCCTCGTGGTTACCGTTGAGTAAAAATTAAGCTTCTTTTGAATTATTGTCGGCCATTTTGAATTTCGAAAATCTTGATGACGTAATAGTGATTAGTGGACCTTGTAGACCCCCATATATCACTTCTTATATTCCATTACTTTTTTAACGTGGAAAAAAATCAAGAAAAATGCTTCCTAATTTGGGCAATTTTTTATTGTTTTAAAATCTGCCATAATGGTTCTTGAACACACTCAGAAATGATATAGGATAGGTAATTTTGGAGTCAATATCGTCAGTATTAAGGTCGAAAAGTAACAAAGCCTTAATTGCTCAAAAAAATCTAATGTTTTTAGCATAAATTTTTTATTTGTAGATACTTTCACCAAAGTTACGCATTAAGTCACGTAAAGCCCCAGAACCGGAAGGTTTCGTTCAACATTCATCACCGTTAGATTCGTTACCAAATTATCCTTTCTATATATCATGGAATTCCGGCGTAATTAATAAAATATATGTTGACGAAAGAGAATCAGTTTCGTTGCTCAATTTAAAAAAAGGAATTGCTAGTCTGTTTCAAGTGAGTTATAATTTGCTTTGCAAAAAATTTTTAATGAAAATCCTAAAAAAACTAAATAATATTTTAAATTTCAGTTTCAACTTTTAGATGGAACAATTGAAGAGATTGATACAAGTGGTAAATGTACCGCTGTATATTCCAGCATCGATCCAAAATCATTCTCCAAAACCAAATTAAATTGTACAAATGTAAATGATGCGTTGCCATATTTGAATCATCCAAATCCATTACTGTCGAATATTGTCAAATCTCGACGTCAAGCTACGTACACGTTTAATGACGCAAACACCGAAATCACGTCAATCGTTGTACAAGAACTGCATGGAATGATGGTGGCAATAAGGCGAGATGTTGGCGCCTACGTCCACACAATACAAAAATTGACAATAAAACCACAAAGTGTACGAACAGTTTCCACACTACAGGTTCAAAATATCCAAGGTGCTCTACGAAAATTAGAAACGTTATCGGGTGCAAAGATAAATGAGGACAATCTGTTAGTCCAAACGGAAATATCCCACACGCAACAACAGCAACCAAATTTACTGACAACGTTGAAAGAAAATCGGGAATGGTTGAAAACGGAAAAACTGGGTAGCGTTCGATCAGCGAGCGCATTCATAAAAATGTTAAATGCTGCACGACGTGCAAATCGTGAAGAAATTACCAAAGTGTTAAAGCATAGTCGAAATAAAGATATTCTGTAAGTTATTTGTATAATTTTCGTTGGGTCCGTGCCAGTGGCGTAGCGTGCCTTGGAGGAGCCCTATATCAAAATTAGTTGGGGGACCCAAATGAAGGGTAAAGATTTCTGACAAAAGAAACAAAAATGCTTGCATTAAATTAAAATATATATATATATATATATATATATATATATATATATATATATATATATATATATATATATATATATATATATATATATATATATTGGTTATAAGTTATCGCTTCCCCCTAGAAGTTGAACTAGCCAAACAATTCAAATTAAATATACACTTTTCTTGCCTTTTTTTCGGCAAATTGATTTATTAAATCATCTATCGCTGAAGACGGTTTCAGTTTTTCTAAAATTTCTGCCTCTATAGGCAATAGTGACAAGTCTGATAGCCGTTCTCGCCCCATCGAAGTCTCATTTTTGAAGTTACCCATGTCGCCAACTTTTGGGCGCACGCTTAACTCGGGAAAAAAAGAAATTACTTTTTTGACTTTTGTCATTTCTGAAGTGAAAACTCTATTATAGGCACGTATGACAGTTTTTTTTATATGTTTTTTTCCCGGAAAGCAAGAGATTAAGTGACATTGTAGATAACATTTTACTAATTTTTGCTTACACACGTTAGGGGCTTCTGTAGCCCGGTGACCCCGTATCATTGATACGGCTGATACGGCGGTAGCTACGCTCCTGGTCCATGCATTAATTTTGCTATATTGACTGAGGGGGGGGGGCTGTTTTTCAGACTGCAGCTGTACGATATTGTTGGTTTCGCCCAAACGGACGATGCGCACGATGCCGCGATGAAAGTGTTACGTTTTCACGACGAAAATGATTTGGACGCTGCTGAAAGGTATCTGTGGGCATTGTCAATGGGTTCGCACCCCACGTACAACATGCTCAACGACATTTTGAAATTGTCCCAAAAGGAGGAAATCAGTAATCCAAAATTAAAGGAAACATTGCTTTTAACGTTGGGTGCTATGGCAAATCGATATGCCAATAATCCATCCAATCAAAACAAGTTACAGGTACTGTATTTTATAAACTAATTCAACAAATTTTTATGTGCAATGTATTATTTTTAGATTGTCCAGAAAGTAAAAGAAAGCCTCATGAATGGATTAGATTTTTGTAAAAATGATGAAGAATGTATTGTTCGTTATTTGCGAGCGTTGCAAAATTTGAAACATCCGTCCACATTAGAAAAATTAATGCACTACGCGGTGAATGGTACCCGTAAAGCCAGCGTGACAGCAATGAAAGCAATCCGCTCATTGCCGCCCCAATATTGGACGCAAGAATTATTAAAAATCTGTCATAAAATATTTTATATGGTCAACAAGCCGTACGACTCCAGTGCAAGAACGTTAGCCTTAGACATTATACTGGAATCGAAACCCGATAACGAAACCCTCGAGGAGTTAGTACATTTTTTAACTTCAGTAGATGTAGCTTTTGAAGTAAAACAGTATCTATTACAACGATTACGTATGATTGCTGAAACGAATTTGGAAATTCGAAATGCGCTCCAATCAATTTTAAATAAATATCCAAAATTGAACAATTACCATGTATTAGCACAGCGAGGCCTTACAACCGCTTTTTCGAGGCCGTTTGTCAACAGTCCGTCATACAACGGAAGTTTAGTTACCATTCAAGAAATCAATGGCGGACTATTAAAACGTGGAATTGTGGATGTAGTTTTGGAAAGTAACGGGGTGTCTCAACAAATGTTTCGTGTGAGTAATAAATATGAATATTAAAAAAAAATTTCTTTTAAAAAATGTGTTTTTAGTTAGGACTGTTTGCGGGTGGTTTAAATAGTTTCATGTCTTCGGATATCGATAATGAAATAGTAGATCCATCCAACGATCCGGATGAGGCAGCCAATGCTGGAATGGAAATATCCGTGCTGGATGTGCAAATTCGACCATTTGTATTCTTTTCGGGGCAAGGTGAACTTATGGGTCACGTGTGGTCGGGCACGGCGTCCGAAAAAACGCCAGCCTACCAGGTTTGAATTATAATCCGTAAACCTTGTAACTGAATTGTTGCCAAAAATGGAGGATAGGAAGCAAATTTTGTAAATTTACTACCGTAAAACCGGCTAGATCCGGACAGGGAGTCTAGACCTGGACACTTTGCACAAATCTACAAAGTAAATAATTTCTACACTAACCTGCAAAAATAAACATGTGTTCCTTACATCATTAGAGAGAGAAGAAAATCCTCTAAACAGCTGTACTAATAAAAAATACGAATTTCAACTTTTACTATTTCATTTTACAGGATTACCATCCGCCAGTTTTTCAAAAAAATAAAATGTGTGCCTAACTTAAACATGTAATTTTCACCATAATTGTCATATTGTTTTAATTTTGATATGTATATGTTCAGAATTTTATTGCGCATCATTTATTGATGTTTGAAGTTATATTCGATGTACACATAAAAAAATACATCCTATACATATATATCCGTTTAGACCCGGACATATTAGTTTATTACACTATGGTCACGATTCGCACCAGCTGTAACTCCCACTATCCATACGTTATATTTCCGCCAGAATTACGCGGTTTATGCCTCCTTCTAGTGTCATATCGTATGTTTACTTCATAGAGAGGCATACTATGCATTGACCCCTCTCCCTTCCTACAAAATGTTTTTAAGTCTTTGACAGGTTCAAAGACATCAGACGATATAGAACACTGTCCTAACCTCGACGGGAGAGGTCAGTTTGCATGTTATTACGTTATTTAAGTATGCGTCCGGGTCAAGACCGATTTACGGTGTAGACCCGGACAATTAATTATTTTTTATTTTGTTTATTTTTTTTTTACTTATAATGAAACAAATGGGTCAGGGATATAATAAATAATATACACTCTTTCTAATGGTAATATTTTTATTGGTAATATCTAGAAGGAAACATGTATAAACCCAAAATTAACCTAAAAATAGCAAAAAAGTGTCCGGGTCTAGCCGGTTTTACGGTATTGAAAATTTCGAAGCAAAATGACGTGAGGTTTGCGGATTAAGGTGACGATATAGGGAAAAAAAACAACACAACAATATACTTTTTGTAGGCTTTAATTCTATTGCACGATCATATTGAGTACATACGTTTGGGTGTGGGCGTTACGGCCGCTTATAAATTGCTAGGTGCAGCGTCGTTCGATCTGTCGGGTCATATACAATTATCACTGTGGAACCGAAACGCACAATCCTGGGTAGAAAAAAAGTGAGTGTAATAGTTTAACAAATATATTATGGCTTGTGAGTATTTGGATAGTGTTTGAGCAAAAAACAGAATCCTGCTGCGAAGATGCACATTTTGTTACTCATCGTGAATACTCACAAGTCAATATTTTATGAATTTTGAAGCGTTACTAACGAAAAAAATCAATTTCTTTTCGAGATTTTTTTGTGAGATTTTAAGAGTTTATTCTACATATTATATACAGGTATACAAATAATTTTTTGAATGAGAAAACCGCAAAAACAAAATGGCGGCCCATACGCGATTATCTCGAAACTACATTTTTTAAACATAGCAAAATCAAAATTTCGGTATTTTTTATTCGATGGACTTGAAATTTGAACTGCAACTAAGATTTTTATAACTAACTGAAAATTATCCGTTTTTTTTCGCTAAATAGTTGGATTTAAACCTCATTTTGTTTTCACAAAAATATTCTCAAAAAGAAGTTTAGTTTTTTAGTAAGTCAACTGGATGTTAACGCCTTAAGTAACTACTTTAGTAAAATTAATTTATATATTTTTTTTAGTGCTGGAATTCTTTTATCTGGTATATTACAAGTTGATACATTATTTGTTAAGTCACAAGTAGAATTTACTTTAAGCGCTGAACCAAAGTTAAATCTCATATCAGATATTGACTTTTACTCGGGAGTTTCACTTTGTATGCAATTAAAACAACCGGACGTTACATTGAAGTAAGTCGAATTTGAAAGAGAAAAATATAAAACAAATTTATTGATTTATCTGTCTCTTTTCAGGCATAACATTTACAAAATTGAAAGAATTCCAGGTAGTAAACATAGATTAAGAAAATCTGTATATAAAGTTCTTAGGATACCAGGAAAAACTTACGCTTTAAATAGGAAAAATAATGAAATGTGTAACGTTATATTTAAAGATAAATAAATTTTTTATTTTTCAAAGTATATTTTTCCTTATACTAACCTTTTTCTCTTTTTCTGTTTACACCGTCTTTTACATCTACATTTGCCAGATTTTCTGGTTTTTTCTCTTTTGCGTATGCTTCTAAAATAGCTACATTGATTAGCAAAGATTTTTTTTAAACAAAATGAACATCTCAACCAGTGTTTCGGTGTGGAATAAACGGAATGGTGGGCCATAAGAATTTACAAATTTTAAAAAACTTGAAATTTATTTTTAATTCATAATTCATATTTATCAATATAAATAAATAAAATTTTAAATGTTACCAAGACAATAATCGTGTCTCAAAAATATTACGCGAGCGCCTCTAATGGTAAAATTAGAAGCTGTAGCGTTTAATTGACAGCTTCGTGATAAAATAACCACAAACAAAATAACCGTAGATAAAATAACGGTAGGATTTATTTATTTATTTTAATTAAATATTAAATCTATATTATAATGATAAAATCGTGAAAACTTGAAATTTCTATTTTTTTCTAGCACATTCCTACTTCTATCTAAAAACAAATCCTAATTATATAATTATCATATCCGCATGTACCCTAATTTGAAGTTATCATAGTTTTTTCCTATCACATTCCTTTTTGCATTGTGTATTTGGAACTAAAAAGTTTTGTTGATAGAAATAAGTGAAAAATTCACGGGAAAACACTCCCAAAACCGTTTTTTTGAGAATTATTTACAATTTGAACTCCTCAAAGGTATCATATCTCTTTTTTTTATTACATCCTTACTTGCATCTAATTTTAGATATTTGGGGAGCAAAAAAATGCTAACCATGGACGTATCCTAACTTACAATTAGAAATAATTAACCGTTAGATTATTTTGTCCTCAGTTACTTAATCACGACGCTATATAATTTACTGTGACGAAACTTTGGCGAGTTGTTGTACGCAAGCCCGTGAAAGTTTCAGAATTAGTACAACCATTTTACAACAAATAGGTGGCACGCGAATCATTTCAACTTCGGTGAGTTGTTGTCAAGCGTTTGCAGTTTCTAGTACACAAGCACAAAATTTTAAATAATCAATAAAATACAAATATTACTTTTAAGAGTTTATTTTTCTCTATTACAAATTTAAAATTTTTTTACCTGCAGATAATCAATTGAAAACAGCAAATTATCAAATATCATTTACCAGGAACAGTATTGTCACTCAAAATTCAAGATGTGTCTGTAAAATCAAAACTAATATTTATATTTGTTGTAAAAATTTAAAAAGTATTTGTTACAAACAGTGTGATTAATCTGGACTTTTTCGATTTTCTTAACAAATACACGTGACCTAGAAGAACCATAGGTATGAAAAATTAAATTACCTATACCGAGAATCTATCGAATCTATGATATTTAAGACCCTCCAAAGTCACGTATACTTACCAATAAACAATAAATAGAAGACAATTTTTACATTGTCCGAATTAATCACAGCTGTATATTTTTAAGGGGGTATTCTAGTCTAGAAATTCGAAAAAATCCATTTTTCTTCTATTTCATATTTTTAAAGTTCAGACCTTTAAGAATAAGCCTCTAAAAGGATTTACGAAAATTCGAATTATTTTCGGAGTTATGGTTATTTCTCCCTATGTACTGTGTATCTTTTCAGTGTTAAATTCAAATTTTTAATATAATTAATCGAAACTATTTTTTTCGATACGGTGGACATGATATCTCAAGTTCTAATGCACCAATTTACTTGAAATTTGTGGGTACAGACCTTCTTAATACTATCAAAATTGGTTCGACGTAGGGGTTTTTTGAATTTTTTTTTTTACTATTTTTAAAAAAATTCCAAAGTTGAAAAACGGAGGCGAAAAAATGATTTCTTTTTTTTTTAATGAACGCCATTTTGTGAAAAAAATTATTTTTTTCAATCGGCTACGTCCAACTAATTTTACATCCTTGTTTAGTAAGAATTAACTAAAATTTTATGTTTCAGATCACCAGGAGGGTTGGAATCACTTCAACCAAGAGACATCTTTTTTTTTGAGTCCCCACTTTGTCGGTCTGTACCGATTTCAATTTTGAATTTTTTTTTAAATTTTAATACATTTTTATACTTTTCAAATATCAATAAAAAACTGTTAAAAAAATGGATACTAAAAATGATTACGGTTTTTATTTTTTTATTATTTTTTTATTACACCTGTAAAATTACCTCAAAATTGAGCCTCTAGAATAGAATTTTACTCAAGTTTTACTAAAGTTTTACTGAGAAAATAAGACAACTCAATATCAATTAAATTAATAAACAATTTTTCGGCGTTACAAATAAAAATTTATTAAAAAAAATATATAAAAACATACTTGATAAATAATATAAATAAACAAATAAATAAACAAAATAATCAAAAAATATAAAAAATCGAAATTTAAAATTTCATAGACTAAAACAGCCGTACAATAATTTTTATAATAATGCCACCATTCGTTACTATCAACACCGTCTTCGTTTTCTGCATCGTTTTGGAGTTCGGCACCACACTTTTCGGGCCATGCGACGGTATTTTGCTTTTGTAGATGGTTTTAATTTTCGCCAACATGCAGCCGCTTCTTTGGCCACGTCGGTGGCCCGCCGACATTTAATACATTTACGTTTTCTGTACGATCGTAGATAATTTAAAAAAGAACTCGATGTAATACGACCGGGGCGGGCACAACAACGTGACCTTCTGCGTTTTCGACATTTCCGTTTGTAATTAGCATCCATCTGTGGTGCTTGTTCAGAAGCTTCTGTCTTTGGTGACATTATTATGTCATAATACAGAAAATTTTTGAAAAACAAGAAAATAACAAAACGATAGTAATTTTTACTAAAAATTTAAAATTTTTTTTTTTTTGATAGCCGGATAATTATTAAAAAAAATAAAACAAAAAATTTGTTTATCAGATGTTGAACTTTTTGAAAGCCATAGGCAACTACCTACCATAAAATTTATAATATTTCAATAATTAATAACAGAAAAAATACTATAGTAACCAAACAATATAAAACTATAGTAATTTAACTGGAAAAAAACCCGCAAAGAAGTTTTACTTTAACTGCATTGTGATATTACGTACACATCACGACCTTGCTGTCCGATGGTAAATGAATGCACAAGGTCTACGAAGGGTTATTGTCGAAGGCTCTTAAGCGAAAGAAAAAGATAAGATAATAACAATACATCTAAGCATATTTTTTCTAAAAAAAAAGAAATTTGAAGCTAAATTCACTATTTTCCTATATTCACTTGGTCGACCATATGTAATTCAGATAACTTTTAACACTTTCTTAAGAATTACAAAAATGGTTAAAAGCAGTTATTTCATTTTAAACAGAATTTTGTAGCCTGGAATCATTTCCAGGGCCGTAGGGAGAAATGGCGGGCTCCGGGAATAAATCCCCTTTAAATTTTTCCCTTCAGGAAAAAAGTGACCAGCAAAAATAAGCTCTTTTTAATATTTTTTGAGCCCTTGTCGACAAGGCCCACTCTTTCAACCCGAGCCTGGCCGGGGCTGAAACTCTGGCTACTCCACCCGCTTATCGAGCCTGATCATTTCCGCCATTAGTTGGAATCATATTGAGTCATGTAATATGAAATATCGTATTCTGACCACCTGATCTACCATATAATTCAGATAAGTATCGACACTTTCTTAAGCATTTTAGCCAATTGCTTAAAAGCAATTCTTTAATTTTAGATCGAATTTTGTCGCCTAGAATCATTTTCGCCATTAATTAGAATAATTGTAAGTTGTGTAATATAAAATGTTGTTTTCCGGCTACTTGTTCGACCATGTAATTCAGATACATAAATATCGACACATTTTTAAACATTAGAGAAATGTTTAAAGGCAATCCTCGTATTTTAAATGGAATTCTTGTTGCAATAACATTTAATTGTGTAGTATGAAGTGTCGTTTTCCGACCACTTGGTGGATCATGTAATTCAGAAAAATATCGACACTGTTTAAGCACTTTTTTAAACAAAAAATGTTGTACTCTACTGTTCTAAACGTGTGCTATCATGGACCATAAATAAAAAAACAAAATTCCAAAACATACGATTTTTATCCCCAAAAATCTTTCCTTAACATTTTTATAATTTATTGTAATTAAGACATCTTTCTGGGAACCGGCGAGGTACTTTCGCAGCTCAGCACACAGTCTACGGATCGGAGGTTGAGAAACACTGCCCTAGTGCATTATTTCTGTGAATATTATCTTATCTGTTATCTAAAATTTTATTTAGATAATGGTTAAATGATAGAATAAATAAACTAAAATCAAAAAAGTGTATCAAGATCGCTTGTAGTCATTAATTGTTGGTCTGTCACAATGCCTTAAGGCATTTAGTCGGTCGATGTCGCACACCGAATGCACGACGATTGTTATGTATTGTTAAGACCATTATTGCTTGAACTGTACGTTGCTTTGTCCGCTAATATGTGTTACGTAATTGTGTGTGTGTGTGTGTGTGAACACTTACACACAAGCAAACATCAAACTCACACCACTACAGTGTGTACCTACACAACCTAGTCGTGAGAAGTGGAAGTTGTATACGCAGGTATCAGTAGTACAGATATAGGAATGTTTTCTCTGTTCCTCTGTGGGTTAAATTATCTGTTATCTTTATCTAGATGTTTTAAATTATGTTATCTATTATCTGTTATCTAGATAATAAAATTCGATATCTTGTCCAACACTTACAGCAATCTAACAAAATGATATGTGCGCGAGCAGATTTCTCCCTTCTTATATAGCTACGGTCTTTGGAATTGTATCTCCTGTCAAGGAGATATATGGATTTCACACAACCAATGAAATAAGAAATAAGGAGTGTCGCCATCAGTGACGTTGAATGGAACTTTAACTTAACTGCTTATAGGTATGTGTAAGGTATTTTTGTACATCAAAATTCGTGATTCTTTTTGTCATTTAAGTGACAAAAAAAATCATCACGAACGTTACGTTCTCATGAATTTTGATGTACAAAAATACCTACGTATACCGATGAGCAGTTAAGTTAAAGTTCCATTCAACGTCACTAGTGAAATCCAATACATATTAGACATGGTATGCTTGTTTTGTTCAAACTGACTTACCCTCAATAAATTACCCATGTACCGGTTGAGCCATGACCAGTGCATACTCCGAAGTAACGGATCGGTATGTGTTCTGTGTCGATGTACTTTAAAATTGGTGTCTCAACATTTTCATAGCCAGCGGCGATTGTGTTGCAACGTTCATCCCATTTAATCCAAAATTCACAAAATCCTTTAGGCGTCAATATGTGCGGTGTATCAACCACAACCACATCTCGGCCATTTTTAACAATGTACGATTTTTTATTGTTATCGCAACCGAGACAAATCTGGCAAGTTTAAATTTCGATAAAATAATTGTTTTATACTTTTTTTCATATTTTGCATTTTGGATTTTTTGTTTACCTGATACATAGGATCAGCTTCTCTGGGGTGGGGCGCGAGTCCAACGTGAGCATCATTGGCTGCACGAACTTTGAAATGGATTATATTAGATGTCACTGCATAGAAGCCTTTGTATTCCATTTTACTGTCAGTCTCAATATCTGAAAGACAACATACGCTAAGAAATTAATAATTATTAAACTGTGAAATTTTAAAAAAATATTTTTTTTACGTGATCCCTATCCACCGCATAAAAAGAGGCTATGCCGTATATGTATACGGTGGTTAATATAGGTCAGCAGGATATTATCCTTGTTGAAATAAACAAATGACGGCTTAAATTTTTTGGGAATTTCCTGTCTAAGTGGTCGTTTACTTCAAAAAGAATAAAACCCCTGCATACCATTATTTACCAATATAAAACAATTTCATATTGTTTACAAACATATTCTTTATTTCAATAAAATATATTTTGGTCTATGCGATTGAAAATTCGCTTGGAAATTAGGCTTGCATACCAAATGCTAAAGATAGTATTTTTTTATTAGGTGTTGATGAATTTAACAAAATCTGACGGATAATCGAGTGATGATTAATCAAAGTCTGTATCTAGTAATCCTATGAATGGTTTTTTCAAAACGAAAACGGCATTGACCATTGTGTTAAACTTCTAAAGCTGCATTTCTTTACCTATTCAACCGATTTTCTATCTCTACTAGTTTACGTGATCCCTATGGTGGTCATAAAGTTGACCCGTACAGATAGTAACTCCTCAAATGTTGGCATTGTATAAGTGGCTGTATGTCGCTAGCATTGTTAGCGAAATAACTTCTATGATATGCTACCGTGCTGAATAGCTCAAGTGTAAATTGATTATATAATAAAAATTAATAGTTAAAAAATTAGTTTTTTTGATTTTTTTATAATCTGCTGGCAAAAAGATATTTTTAATGTATAAAAAGTGTTTATTAAAGATGCATATTTTACAAGAAATGACATTTTTCCGGCCTCAAACAAATGGTTGTCACAGGATAATTTAATTATTATTACGATAATTGTGTTGTTGTTCCGCAGGCATGGCCGCTCTCCGAGTTTCGCCGTTCTGAGATTCACCGTTTTGAGACTCGCCGTTCTGAGTTCCGCCATTTTGAGTTTCGTCGTTCTTAGCTTCGTCATCCGAACCTTCAACATTTCGAGGTTTGCGGTTTTCAGTTTTGCACATGGCCTCATGTGCCATTCTTTCATATCGGGCTTTTGTAGATGGACACAGTTTCCTCCAGCGGGCTATAGCCTCCCTTGTAACAGCTGAGGCACTTCGGCCTTTCATACATTTGCGTTGCTTGTACTTTCTTAAAAAATACAAAAAGCCACACGACTTTATCCGTTTTGGCAAGGGACAGCATTTTGACTTTCGTCGTCGACGACATGACCGTTTTCGTTTATGACTGGCATCTGCAGCGGGCGGGTTATGGTCCTTAGTGGTAGGTGACATCATTCGTATCAGTAGGCAATAGTCAATTACATATTATAATTTTTACCAAAAATTTTTATTCTTTAATCATCGGCCGTCAAAAGAAAGAAACATAACAAAAAATAAAACAAATAATTGGTTTACTAAATAAGATTAAAAATATTGGATTTTTTAAAAGTCACAGTTAACTACAATAAAACATAATATTATGTACCGTGAAATGTAACTACTTTGAACATGGGGTGAGGAGAACTACTGTGAGGAAAATTGGCAAATTGATGAAAACATACTTTTTAACATTTTAATGGCCACACGTCTATACAGTTAAATTTTGTCAAGGCCCGGCAATATTTTCAAAGAATAAATAATACTAGGAGACCGTGTGAATATTTCGCATCATGACACACATATATAACATAAATAATATAAATATGTATGTATTTTTGATGAAAAGATTTTAAGTAAAAAGGAATATTAAACTTTACCGACACAATTTAGTTACCATGTCTTTCACTATGAGTATAATTTCAATATGAAATGGTCTATCGTTAAACAGATTATTAACAGATGACGCCTTCTATATTTTTATACACAATTCCAAAAAAACTGCCGTGCATATTAGTTAAATAGATTGTCAGCATATGGTGCCTTCCACATTTAAACAAACATACAGTTCTTAAGATAAAATTTTTTACCGAAAACATAAATAAACTAAAATATTTCTTTATTTTTCGTCATTAACAGGGAAAACATAATCTTCAAAATGATGTCTCTTATATGTAATTAATTTGTCAGATGATTAATTTTGATGAAGTATTATGGTGACTATCAATGAAAATAAAACCAACGATATAAATTTTCAATTTTTATTTTTGTAAGTCATTTAATAACAATATTTTTTTTTTTCGGTTATAGTTTATACATATGTATAAGACATGTTTTAGTTGTTGTTATATGATGGTGCCTCCTCGATTAGCCATAAACCGGAGGACTAAAAACCAGAAGTGCATACACCGAAGTAACGGATCGGTATGTGTTCTGTATCACTGTACTTGATGAAGGGTGTATCCTCATTCTCACGTCCAACGCTGATTATATTATTGCTAGCATCCAATTTAATCCAAAATCCATGTAACTCAGTGTTACTCAATATTTTTGGTGTATTAACTACAGTGACACGTTTGCCATTTTTATAAATGTAAGATTTTTTATTTAATTTACAACCGAGACAGACCTGGTAAGTTGAAACTTAAATAAAGTAATTGTTTTATGCTTTAAGGTCCCACAAATAAATTTTATTTGTAGGCACTTAAGGAGAAAACTTTATTATTATGTATAATCTAGCCCACAGTCCCGTTCAGTATAGTTGTTTAATCCGTATGGGTTGAGTTGGTATGCAGGCTGCGCTCCCATGGAGCGGTTTTAACTCTTAACTCCTATTCCCACGATTTTTACAAGAGAACTTGATTTAATATTTTGAATATTTAAATAACAAAAACCAAAAACCAATTTTCAATCTCACTTAGGTACATATCTTAAAAATTTCGAAGATGGGACAATTCTACTCTAGTAATAATGGAGCTATGATGTTCATGATTTTTTTTTTTGACTGTTTACCTCATACATAGGATTAGCGTATTTTGGGTGGGGCGCTAGTCCAACGCAAGCACTACTGGATGCACCAACTTTGAAATGGATTGAATCAGACGTCAATGAATAGAAACTTCTGTAGACTTCACGTCTTTTAGTTCGAATATCTGAAAGACAACATTAAGAAAGTACTTATTATTTTGAAACTTACAAAAGCGCTAAAGTAATTTTTTTTTCGACTGTATAGTCAAAGAAAAAAAACCCTTATTTTCTTCTATTGTAATGAAATATTAAATTATTACGAGTTAATTGTACGATCTTATTTTATTCGCTAAATTATTTTACCGTATTACATTTGAACTACTCATATAATATTTATTTTTTTTATGAATAAATTTGTGTTTTCTACAAGTCAAGTTTGTGTAATATATGTCAGGCAACCAACATTACTTGGTTGACTGACAGATGACCTAGAGCAACGTGGAAGTGACCTCCGATGACTTTGTAGCTTTGTTAATAAACTACATATTATAGTGAAGCCTCGTGTTATTATTATTATTAATACAATAAGAACAATCAAAACATTACATGGTGGCAGCTGGTAAAAGCGAGCAAAGCAAGAAAATTGGGAATTGAGGTTAGGTTACGGCATACTCTGAACTGAATCGAATCTGGAACAGTGAAAAATTAAAATTGAGAATGGCGGAATCGTTGAGGGCTCCGGAAAATTTTCAATTTGAAGGCAACTTAGCTCAAAACTGGACATTATGGAAACAGAAGTTCGAGTTATACTTGTTAGCAAGCGGCAAAGATACAAAACCTGACAAGGTGAAAGTAGCAATTCTTCTCAATCTGTTAGGAGATGAAGGGATTAAAATATACAATACTTTTGAATATGAAAATCCGGAAGAAGCGACCAAGTTAGATGTAGTAATTAATAAGTTTGAACAGTATTGCAAACCGCTGAAGAATATTGTGTACGAACATTTTAAATTCTTTAAACGAGACCAACTTCCTGGTGAAAGAATTGATCAGTTTATAACAGCATTGAAAAATTTAGCTTCAACTTGCGACTTTAAGGAAAGTGATACACTGATATTGGACAGAATTGTACTTGGAGTTAGTGATGCCAGAATGCAGGAAAAACTTTTGCAAATACCTGATTTGAAATTGAGTGAAGCAATCGACATCTGCAGATCAATGGAAAACTGCAAAGAAACACAAAAGGAAATTTCGAAGGAATCCAACGTGAGTGTTATCCGAAAAAATGCTAGATATCAGGAAAAGTGGAAACAGCCAAATGCAAGTAAGTCGAGTATAGATAATAAGCAATTAGCTGACAAATCGTGCATGAGATGTGGACAATTCCATAAGGGTAAGTGTCTTGCCCTAAATAGAGTGTGTTCGAACTGCATGCAAAAAGGACATTATCGTAAAATGTGTCCAAATAAAAAGGTCAATGAAGTGGTTTATAATGAAAACAGTGATGATAGTGATGATTCATATCATATTTGGACAATCAATTCCAATATTTGTAGCATTGAATGGGTTGAAAAAATTATTATTGTAAACTCAGAATTAGATTTAAAGATTGATTCTGGTAGTGAAGTGAATATATTAAATCTAACTGATTTCAAAAAATTAAATATTGATGAAAAATCTCTAACAAATGCCACTTACAATTTAACATCTTATACAGGTCATAAAATAAAATTATTGGGACAAATAATGCTAAAATGTCAATTTAAAGAAAGGCATAAGGATCTTTTGTTTTGCATATTGAATTCTACTTCACCAAAATCAATCTTAGGTCTGCAAGGTGCAAAGGATTTAAAAATAATTCAAAATGATAAGTCAGTTAATTTAATTAATGAAACAAATTTTGAGTTGAGCCACATACTGAGCAGGTTTGATAGTATTTTTTCGGGAATAGGACAATTAAAAAAAGAATGTACAATATCTTTAACAAATGATGCAATCCCTAGTACTAGTCCGGCAAGGAAAATACCTATAGCTTTAAAAAACAAGGTTAAAAGTAAGATTGATGAAATGGTTGCTAATAAAATACTTACTCCTGTAACGGAACCAAGTGAATGGGTTAATAATATAGTCATTGTACCAAAAAATAACGGTGATATCCGGATCTGCATGGATCCTAGGAATTTAAATAAATACGTTAAGCGTGAAATATATCATATACCTACTAGTGACTGCCTATTTTCGGAGTTAACTGGTGCAAAATATTTTACATCATTGGATGCATCTTCGGCATTTCTGCAGATACCTTTAACTTATGAAAGTTCCTTACTATGCACAATTAATACTTGCTTTGGTAGGTATCGTTATTTGCGGCTACCCTATGGTTTAACATCGGCTCCTGAAATTTTTCAGAGGTACATGCAAGAAATACTAGCTGACTTAACTGGAGTCATAGTGTATTTTGATGATATATTGATATTTGGCAAAAATATTGATGAACATAATAAAAATCTAATAAATGTGTTAGAAAAAATTAAGCTTAGTGGTATGACATTAAATAAAGAAAAATCTAAATTCTGTGTTACTAAAATTAAATTTTTAGGTCATGAAATAAGTGATCAGGGTATTTCACCTGATAAATCAAAAACTAGTGCTATTAAGTTAATGAAACCCCCAAGTAGTAGAAAAGATTTACAAAGGTTCTTAGGTATGATTGTGTACTTGTCTAAATTTATACCTAATCTTTCCAATGAAACTGGACCTTTAAGGAAACTAACAAGCGAAAAGTATGAGTGGATATGGTCGAACAGTGAGAATGAATGTTTCAATAGACTAAAAGAAATAGTGTCACAGGCAACGACATTGTCATATTTTGACAATAATAAAGAAGTAACCCTGTCGGTGGATGCAAGTCCCTTTGGATTAGGCGCTGTAATAACACAGGATAAAAAACCAGTTGAGTATTCTTCAGTGTCACTTACAGAAACTCAACAACGATATAATCACATCGAGAAGGAATTACTAGCATTGGTTTTTGGTTGTGAACGTTTTAATTATTATTTATGTTATAGAAAATTTAATCTTGAAACCGATCATAAGCCTCTTTTAGGGTTATTGAAAAAGCCTATTGAGGATATGTCGCCAAGGATACAAAGGCTTAGTTTAAGACTTTTAAGATATTCTTTTAACTTAATATATGTTCCAGGAAAATATTTAAAAATTCCTGATACTCTAAGTAGAGATCCAAATAAGGAAACCCTCAACACGGATTATTTAGAGTCTAATCTAAAAGTTTATACAGTATTAGCCACGACAAAGGAGAATGAAAATAGATTAATAAAAGCTATAAGTGAAGATTCAGTGCTCCAAAAAATTAAACAATATGTAATCTTTGGCTGGCCTGAACATAAGTGCTTAGTAGATGCTAATGTCAGACAATACTGGCCTATAAGACATGACATTTATTTACAAAGTGACATACTTTTCTATAAAAAACGAATCTTAGTCCCAGACATTCTTAGGAATGAATTTTTGGATCTAGCACACAAAACACATCAAGGTATTGTTTCGTGCAAAAAGATCATACAAGATTCCTTTTATTACCCGGGAGTGTCCGTAGATATAGAAAAAATCGTATTAAATTGCACGATTTGCCAACTTTATGCTAAAAGTAATCAGAAGCAACCATTATGTCCCCATCCAATACCCTTTTTACCGTGGGAAAAAATTGGTGTCGATTTTATGTCTATTGATCAACTAGATTTTTTAGTTATAGTCGATTATTTCAGTAAATATGTAATAGTTAACAAACTAACATCAAAAACTGCAAGTAGTGTTATTAGTAATTTTAAAAATGTATTTTCAATATTAGGATTGCCATTAGAAATATTTTCAGATAATGGACCCCCATTTAATTCAATTGAATATAACTGTTTTGCAAAAAAATATTATATTGACATAAATACCTCAAGTCCTCATTATCCGAAAAGTAATGGAATGATAGAAAGGACCATTCAAACGGTCAAAGGACTTTTCAAAAAAGCCATACAATGTAATGAGGATCCTTTCTTAGCAATATTGAGTTATAATTCGACTCCGAAACAGGATATTCCTGCCCCTTGTTCCTTACTGATGGGGAGGAAATTACGTACATTAGTACCAATAGGAAAACATTCTTTAAAACCTGAGTATTCATTAGAAGATACTCATCATAAATTAAAAGTGGTTCAAAACAAGCAAAAACATTATTATGATCAGCACGCTAAACAACTCAAGAGACTGGAACCTGAACAAGACGTAATAGTACAAAGTAACGTCAGAAATTGGAAACCGGGCAAAATCGTGGGAAAAAATGAATTTAATGATTACACGGTCAAAGTTGATAATGCGGTATATAGGAGAAACCGACAATTTATTAAACCATACAAAACAAACGAAAGAGAGGGTGGGGTTCTTCCCAAAACGAACACATTAGATCAAAATTTGAATGAACAATTAGTTGAATGTGCTCCCAATAACATTTTAGATCAAAATTTGAATGAACAATTGGTTGAACGTGCTCCCAATGTGGCTTCGCCTAATTGCACCTTAATGACAACACGCAGTGGAAGAGTGATAAAAGCTCCCACTAAGTTAGACTTGTAAAATGTTTTAGTTTCGTTTCAAATGTTGTATTTTGTTTCTGCATTTTGTTATATATTTGCTTAAAATGTTATGTCACTTTTATATTGTTCTGAAGTCAATTAAAAAAAAAAAAAAAAAAAAAAGGACGTGTAATATATGTCAGGCAACCAACATTACTTGGTTGACTGACAGATGACCTAGAGCAACGTGGAAGTGACCTCCGATGACTTTGTAGCTTTGTTAATAAACTACATATTATAGTGAAGCCTCGTGTTATTATTATTATTAATACAATAAGAACAATCAAAACATTACAGTTTGTTGTCTAAGAGCCATTTTAACTTTAAAAAAAAAAACGTTAACTAGCAAAAATACGACTGCTCAGCTGGAGTATTTTTGGTAGTTGACGGTTCTTCACGTCAAATTGTTAGGCTAAATTAAATTGTTAACTGCATATTTTCATATAATTTTAGTAACACAGTATATTGTTACATGGCTTTAATATGATATTTTTAATAATATTACGATAATAGCGTGACTGAAATTCCTCAGTCTGAGTTTTGATATCTTGATTTTCTTCAGTTTGAATTTTGCTATCCCGAGTTTTGATCTTTGGAATTTCGTCGGTTTGAGTTTCATCGTTTTTAGAATTTCGAATCCGAGATTTGTACCAATCCTTATATGCCATTCTTTTATATCGGGCTTTTGTAGACGGGCACAATTTCCTCCAGCAAACAAGTGCCTCTCTTGTAACAGTTGCAGCAGCTCGGCCTTTCATACTTTTCCGTTTTCGGTACGATTTTAAAAAATACGAAAAGCCTGTAAATGCTGTAGATGTGGTCCGCCTTGGACAACTTGATAGATTTAGTTTACAATTGACATCCCCAATTGGTTTGTTATTAACAGTATTAATGATTGGTGACATCATTCATATGATTCATATCATTAATAGTTAATTTAAAAAATATTAAAATTAATTTTTACGAAAAATTTTTATTTGTCAATTATCGGCCGTCAAAAATAATTTAAAAAAATAAAGCATTGATTTGTCAAGTAATAAAAAACTGAAATGTTACATTTTTGAAAAGTCATAGTGGTCATAGTTAACTATACAGCCTGTGTACAGACTATAAAGTAATAGACCAAGAGCCCGTATGGTATGAAAATCCCCGTCATCGAACACCCTCATAATTTAAGTGAATTTAGAAAGTAAATATACCCAAAAATATAAAAAAGTTGGTCGCCCGTAATTAATCCTGGACAAATTGCCGTAATTAAGCGAATAATCGAAAATACATTTTTTGACGTTTTAAATTGTCAAATAATTTCAAAAAATTAATAATCAATAATTTTTTTCATAGTTACAAAAAAGGTAAACAGTTTTTTCCTAGCTACAAAATAATACAGTTCAAGACCCCAAGACTCTTTGTCTATACGTATTTTGTACAAATATACGAAAAAGGAACGTTCCTTCTTTATGACGGTATATTGCAAATGGTATTAGCGGTACTACCATCATAAAATATGCGAATGAAATTTGTGTGAAATATAGATAAAAGTATGTATGTAGTTTCACAATATACAGGTCACCAGTACGATACTTTAAAGTAGGTCGCCCGAGTATTTAATACAGGACCCGATAAGGGCGACCTATATATTATGAAACTAGACACTTTTATCTATATTCCACATAAATTTCATTCGGATGTTTTATGACGGGGCGATTTACTGCCAATACGATACTTTGAAGAAGGTCGCCCGAGTATTTAATACAAGATTCGGTAAGGGCGACCTATATATTGTGAAACTATACCCTTTCATCTACTCGTATATTCCACATAAATTTCATTGTGATGTTTTATGACGGAGATATCGCCAATACCATTTGTGATATATCACCAATACCGTCATACCGAAGTATTTAATACAAGATACGGCAGCCTATATATTGTGAAATTATACATATATTTATTTGTGTTCCTTATAAATTTTAATATGATGTTTTATGACGGAAGTAACGTCTTTTTTCATATATTTGTACAAAATACAAATAGACAAAGAGTCGTGGGGTTTTGAACTGTATTATTTTGTAACTAGGAAAAAACTGTTTACTTTTTTGTAACTACGAAAAAAATTGTTGATTATTAATTTTTTGAAATTATTTGACAATTTAAAACGTCAAAAAATGTATTTTCGATTATTCGTTTAATTACGGCAATTTGTCCAGGATTAATTACGGGCGACCGACTTTTTTATATTTTTGAGTATATTTACTTTCTAATTTCACTTAAATTATGAGGGTGTTCGATGACGGGGATTTTCATACCATTAGCTCTTGGTCTATAAATATTGTGTATTGTATAAAGCGGCCAACCGTCCCGGATTCTGCGGGACAGTCCCGGAAAAGCGGCTGCTGTCCCGCATTGAAATTTTATTAATATAGTCCCAGAATGAGTCTAATGTGTCCCGGAAGTCTCGCATTCAGTAAATTGAAAATAATAAAAAAATTTAATTGACAAGTAGAGGTCCCGAGGTCGAACCTATCGAATTTGATGAAATTTGAATATGTTGTAGAACAGTATTTCTCAACCTTTCTTCAGTCACGACCCGGTAAAATCTCAGATAATTTTGTGCGAACCGGTTATATTTATAATCACATATGACAATTATTAGTTTTTTAAATTACATTTATACCTAATATGAAATGTCATTTTCCGACCACTTCGTATACCATGTAATTTAGATACATATAACAACACTTTCTGAAGCATTAACCAATTGTTTAAAAGCAATTCTTTAATTTTAAATAAGTATTATTGTATGCTGGAATCATTTCCGCCATTAGTTGGAATAACATTTGATCGTGTAATATGATTTGTTGTTTCCCGACCATTTAAGTAGTTGATCATATGACCTCGCCAAGTTAGTAGCTTCGCTATTTTATTTTCTGACAAAAAAAGTGGTGTCGGCTTCGGAACCTTTATTTGTCAGTGTTTTTTTTTTTTTGCTCATCAATTGTATTTTTGAAATATTTTTTTTTTTTTTTTTTGAATTTTTCAAAATGCCACACAAATGAAAATAAGGTCCAAGATTGTTATATTGCCCCGCACTGACTGGTGAAAAAGTTGAATACAACAAATTAAAGAACAAATTCCAGTGATGAACGAGAAAAATCGAATACGACTTATGTATGTATATAATTAAAATCCCTGTCACAGCATTCTGCGCAACACAACGAATTTCTTAGGCTTTACCTTTAAAGGAATAAGTTCCTGTCACATAATAAGTATACGATAAAAATGTTTGTAAGAGATGAAGAAATGGAAAAGAAATTGATGGCTAAAAAATAAATTATATTTGTTATGTTATCATTATCAGTCTGTAACGTTTAGTATAGTACCGCCAGTATTTTGTCAAGTAAAATCTGACTAACTGTGATACAACGCTGTACCCTGTCAAAAATTCCGTATAGTGTTTATAGGTTATGATTATCAACGTGTTAATTCGTACATGGAATCAGTTTCGCCCTTGGATAATGTCAGGGCTCCATTTATTTATTATGGTGTGATTATTCAATGAAAATTAGATCAGTGATATAAATTTTTAATTTTTATTTTTGCAAGCTATTTAATAACAGTAAATTTTTTTCCGGTTATACATAATATGTATGAGGCATGCTTTAGTTGCTGTTATATTATGCTGCCTCCTCAATTATCCAGTTACCGGTGGACCGACGACCAGTGCATACACCGAAGTAACGGATCGGTATGAGTTCTGTGTCACTGTACTCTATGAAGGGCGTATCTTCCTTGTCACGTCCAGCGGTGATTGTATTACTGCTAACATCCCATTTAATCCAAAATCCACGATATTCACTGTCACTCAATATATTCGGTGTATCAACCTTAGCGACATCATTGCCACTTTTAACAATATAAGATGTTTTGTTCCAATCACAACCGAGACAGACCTGACAAGTTAAAACTTGGATAAAGTAACTGTTTTATGCTTTTTTCATATTTTGCATTTTTTGTCGAATTTTCCCTGAGAATATTGCACTGTATCGAAAGTAATCAGATCGGGGTGGGGTGAATTAAAAATCCCTTTCACAATCCCTAGGACACAATTTTGAGGGTTTCAACGTGGTAACATCTATTAGGGTAATCTAAGAGTCTAACGGCACTCCGTGAATAGAATGAGCTGAAATTTGGTAAGTGGGTTTGTTTTATAGGCATGATAATAACATAGAAGTGGGTTCACAACAGGGCCCCCAAATAAACCTCGAGGGCTGAAGTTTTATATATTATTAAGTTAGTATCCCCATTGTGCCTTTTGGGATTTCAAATTACTTCCCCTCATTTTGCTGTTTTTACACCAAAATTTAATGGTTTTTCATGTTTTTTTTTTTCGTATAGAGTCTGCAAGACTACGGTTCCCATAAGTAAATCTATAGGGGATTTAAATTTTGTGTATGAACTGAGTTGATATGTAGGCTGTACCTTTTGGAGGTTTCAACTTTTAGTTCCTACTTCTACGATTTTTACAGAAAAATTTCTTGGTACTTTTTGGAGGATTTGATACGCTTATAGTCCCCCAAATACTTTAAATGACTTAAATTTTTAATATTTAAATAATAAAAAAAAATTCTAATCTGACAAACAATAAGCATTTTAAAAATTTCGAAGATGAGGGGAAAATTCGACTTCGAACTGACGGTTTTTGCTGTTCACGGATTTTTTTAGCCTTTACCTGATACATAGGATCAGCTTCTTTTGGGTGGGGGGCGAGTCCAACGTGAGCATCATTCCTTGCAACAACTTTGAAATGAATTGAATCAGATGTCACTGAATAGAAGCTCTCGTATTCCATCTTATGATTAGTTTGAATGTCTGAAAGACAACAAAGAAGATACTTATTATTGAAACTTACAAAAGCGTTAAGGTATTTTTTTTTTAACTACGAAGCTTTCCCCAAAAGTAAAACTAATGAAGTGATGAGCAAAAAAGGGTTTTGTGGGAGCCTTTATTGTAGAGAAAACTATAAATTTTAAGTATTCAAAATAGACAGTTTGACCGGGTTCTAGACATTTGTCTCATTTGGTCTATGTCAGGGATTTTCAAACTTTTTGGACTTGTGACGCCTTTAAGGTACAAATCATGTTTACCGGCGCTTCGAAAACGTAAGTGATTGATGGATTGAAGAAAATTTCCCCCAAAATATAAGTGAGGAGTAAAAAAAAATTTTTCAACATTATTTCCCTTTTTATCGAAGCGACACGCACAGTTTGTGAAGCTCTAGTCTATGCGATGATCTGGTCCTGTCTTATTTTCTTTTTAAGTGCATATAAGTACCTGAATGCATTTAATTAAATTACTTATTCATGCAAATAATTACAATTTTGGTATTTGCGAGTATAATAGTGCTTAAAGTACTTAAACTACTGTACACCTTGAAATAAAAAAAAAATTAATTTTTTTTCTAGTTTAAAACTTTTAAAATTTGTGCTAAAAGGTTTCATACATTTACACGAAGAATTTTAAAAGTTGTAGCTTGTAGAGCAATATTTTACTTTCAAGCTCTCAATTTCTAGTTGTCTCAACTTTCAACTATAGTTTTTCGAAAATCTTTTAACATGATTTAAACGCATTTTTCTCGGAACTTTCTCTTTCAAAAATGAGACTGACGAATCGACTTGAAATTATTAGTACATGTTTTTAATACGATAATTTCAATATTATTACAATAATAGCGTAAGTGAACTTCCTCAGTCTGAGTTTTGATATCTTGATTTTCTTCAGTTTGAATTTGGCTATCCTCAGTTTCCGTCTTTGGAATTTCGTCGGTTTGAATTCCATCGTTTTGAGTATTGCGGATCCGAGATTTATTCCAATCCTTGTATGCCATTCTTTTATATCGGGCTTTTGTAGACGGACACAATTTCCTCCAGCAAACGAGTGCCTCTCTTAGAACAGTTCTAGCAGCCCGGCCTTTCATACATTTCCGTTTTCGGTATGATCTTAAAAAATATGAAAAGCCTGTAAATGCTGTAGATGTTGTCCGCCTTGGACAACTTGATAGATTTAGTTTACAGTTGACATCTACAACTGGTTTGTTATTAACAGTATTAACGGTATTAATGGTTGGTGACATCATTCATATTATCAGTATAGTTAATAATTTAGAAAACAATAAATTTATAATTTTTAGCAAAAATTTTTTATTTGTCAATTACGTCAATTATTTATGGAAAATCGAATGGAGGCGTGGTTTAATATTTAGCCTATCCGCAGTAGTTTTTCGATTTGTCACCAGATGGCAGCTAAAGAAATAGTGGCAATTTTGAATTGTCCTTTTTTAGCTTGGCAACAATAAATTATTATAAAACAAAATAGGAGCAACATTCCAAAAATTTGCTATTTTTTTTTTTCGTTAATTTTTCAGTAGTAGTTAATGTTTGAAATGCTAGTTGCAATACTTAATTCGCTGTCAGATATAATAAACGTAGAAAATTTTGGGAACACAAAATCGCTAGAAACATGTACTTTGAAGTCAGTCAATTCCTTTATGACACTGGTAACATTCGATTCAATTGTAAATTCGATTTCATCAATTTTTTCTTTCATGACATCAAATACATACATTACCTTCTTCATCTCCTCTTTCTTTTTTTTCTTTTTCCTTCTAGATTGTTAATTGCTTCTAGATTACCGTGAGAAATAGTCGATTATTTCTTATTTGAATATTTTTATGAAGAAATCTTTCTTAAATGTTTTCACTTTTAATGGGGCTCGAGTTTATCTTAATTGATCAAACTTTGTATTGATTGTATGATATTGAAGCTTGAGAGATGGGACAGATATTACTACCTATAGTAGATAGATTAAAATATGATTAGGTAGTAAAAAATAAGTTTTGTAATTATATTTATGTAATAACATCTTGTGGTTTAAAATGAACTGGACAAACTCTCATTGAAGGCATAACTTTTTTACCCATTTTCTGAATGTTTATCCATGCTAATCAGCGACCGACCAATTCTTCTTTGTTATATTACGATTGTAGCAACATTTGTATATCATTCTTGGGACCTTCTACTGTTGCATTCAAACACACAACAGTATACTTTTACTTTTTCGTGATGAAAATTCCATAATTAGAACAATTTTCATGTATTAAATTTGATTAAATTAGGGTAAAATATTTTTAATGACAAGTTATAAAAAAAAAACGCCGTGAGCAGCGGAGCCCCATCACGGAAGTCGAATTTTTCCTTTCATCTTCGGTATTGAATGTCTACAAGCGAAATGTGATTGAAAGTCTACAAGCGATTTGCCATTTTGGTGGTTTCAAAACTGATGATGAGGGTCCGGTTGATCAGGGCTTTAAAAAAAGGTTTTAAGTTTTTAAGGGCTGAATCTCAGTAAAAATTCAATTTTGTGCCTATAACAGTTAGCAGGGAAAAAGCCAACACAATTCGTACGAGGGCATTCCTACCAATGCTTATCCGCCAATTGCCTTTGTGCTTTATTTTTAAATATTAAAAAAGAAGGAACTTAAATAGTAAACTGGAAGTCTTTTGTGAAGATATTTTTTCTTTCCAAAAAAATCCAAAATTTCTATTTTATAAATAATAAAAATCCAAAATTCCTAATTTATAAATAAACAGTGACTTTAATAACATTTTTAAATTACTTAACATGTACGTATCATTTGTCATAAAAGTAAGTTCATTTTTTTTTAAATTTTTTAAAATTACTATTCGCCTACTTATATTTAGAATAAAAATAATGCATTTAAAACACATTTAACAATAGCATTCAAATCTGATGTAAAAATGGGAGAAGTGGGGGAAAAGTAATGTGGACTCCCTAAAAGGTACTAGCTGGATACTAACTGAACACACGTACAAAATTTCAACCCTCTAGGTTTCCTTAGAGAGTCTCTAGACGTGTTAGAAAACAAGCAAAAAATTAACGAAATACTGGCGTAAAAATCGTGGGGGTAAGGGAGTTGAAACCTCCAAAAAGCAGTGGCTGGCTATTAACTTAACCTGTACACAAAATTTCAGCCCTCTAGGTTTATTTGGGGAGATTTTGACCCGAACGAAACTGTCAAAAAAGGAGAAAAATCATGTTCTTTTTGGTATAAAAATGGTGGGGGTAAGGGTTAAAAGTCGAGACCCCCAAAAGGCACCCCCTTGATACTAACTCAATCCCAATACAAAATTTCAGCCCTCTAGGTTTATTTGGGTGACCTGTGCGAGTGGTACAAACTTCAAAAACGTCGAAATAGCATGAAATTGTAGCTTAAAAATGAGGGGGGTGGGTGTAAAATGTTAAAACCTCCAAAAAGCACAACCTAGGCGCGAACTTTATCAACACACCAAATTTCAACCCTCTACGTTAATTCTGGGGGGCTGGGGCGTGTTAGATCCAGCTAAAATCGTTTTTTCCCCTTGTACTCCCTCCAAATCATCCTAGGAAGCTTAATTTTGGATATGTTGTAGATAATTCATCGAAACATTATTTCCAATCAGTTTGGAAAAGTTTTATTGTTTTACCGCCCCCACCACCCCCGTAAAGGTTGGATCGGATCAAAAATTTTCCTAAAATTTGATCCCACTTTTATAGTATGAGGTGTCTCGAAAATGAGCCCCATTTACCAAATTTGATCTCTTAGCTTCCATAGGGGGGCCCTACACAAATTAAAAGGTGGCGGGAATATATATATATATATATATATATATATATATATATATATATATATATATATATATATATATATATATATATATATATATATATCAGACATTTTTTTCTACATATTCGTGTTCTACGGGTCCGAAAACGGATAGCGCCCCTACTCTCGCCTCTCGCCGTTCTTGTCGGATAGACTGTATAAGTCTAATTTATTCAAGGAAAAATTCGACTAATTACAGCTAATTAAAGTTCACTTGATTTATATGAAATGTACAAATAGTCTTTCCCCAGTAGTTTATTTTCGGGCCACCAGATAGCATATCAAAATTCTCCGCTTTCCAATTGGTTTGCTAAATAAGACGGAATGTTATATTTTTAAAAGTCATGGAAAGGGAGAAAAAAAACCATTCAACTGTGTCAAAATCTACTTCATATTCCATAAGAAAAAAAAAGTTCGGGGTCATAACTCGAAAACCGATAGGCATAGCAAAATTCCAAAAAAATATCTAAATTATATGTAGAAAAAGAGCTATCAGAATTTGCAGATAAAGATACCATAATTACCAAGAAAAAGTTATTGGCAGAAAAATAAATTTGGAATTACAGGTTTTTTGGCTATAGCTCCTAAACTATATGCAATTGTATTGAAGTAGAATTCTGCGCACCTTGTGCTTTTGCATAATTCATTTAATTTAACCGAAACTGTATCTCTCACCGTTTATGAAATTTCTCATTCTGGTAAAATTTTATTTACACTTCGTAAATATTTACGATTAATTTATAATATAGAAGTGTATTACGATACGCATAAAAAAAATTAGATGAACGCTAAGAATTTTGAGAATTTTTTTGAGAATTTTTGCCCTTTTTTCAACAAGTTGTATCTCAGTTCAAGTCAAATCGCTTAGACTTTTATTGGTGAATTATCATCAAAACGTAAAAGTGATGAAATATCAAAAAATCTTTAAAAAAATTGATTTTTTCACATTTCACAACAAAACAGAACAGGGAATCTGGACAATTATTATAGATGGACGACGGAGATTTCTGTATGTTGTAATGAGTCGCTGGTGTCAGAAGTGTTATATATTGTATATTAAGTACAATAAAAATAAAATCAATGATGTAATTTTTTTAAAATTTTTACTGCGATGTTAGTTAGGTATACAATAAGTTTGATTAGGCGAGTTTTAGTTCGTGCTGTTATACATATGTATTATGCCGGCTCCTCAAATATCCATGAACCGGTGGCCCAGTTACTGGTGCACACACCAAAGTAACGGATCGGTGTCTTGTCCGTGTCATTGTACTTTAAAAATGGTTCACTCTCCTCTTCACGTCCTACGGTGATTATATCATTATTATCATCCAATTTAATCCAAAATCCACGAAATCCATTAGAAGTCAATATATTCGGCGTATTAGCTTCAATCACTTCTTTGTTATTTTTAATAATATACGATTTTTGATTTCTGCGGCAACCAAGACAAACCTGACAAGTGGAAATTTGAATAAAATAGGTAATTGTTTTTTGGATTTTTTTTTTTTTTTTTTTTTGTATTTACCTGATACATTTCAAATATATATTTTGGGTAGGGCGAGAGTCCAATGCGAGCATCATTTGATGCACGAACTTTGAAATGGATTGTATCAGACATCACTGAGTAGAAACTTTTGTACGTCATGAATCTGTCAGTTTCAATATCTGAAAGAATATATATATATATATATATATATATATATATATATATATATATATATATATATATATATATATATATATATATATATATATAGGAAACTCCCATATCGCACGCTCCCATTTAGCAATTTCGTCGCATACATGATGTGTATAATGGCACCCCTCCGTGTTTTAAAGCAAATATGTTTGAATGTGTTAGTGTCTAAGTAATAGTTTGTAACAGTAAATCATACAAATATATAAAGCAGAAACATTAACGCCCGTGATCTTTGACTTTCTCATTTAGCAATTCGGTCCCAGTGGATTGATATATAATTATCTTAAAAATAAACCAGTAAGGGAAAATTTTTAAACGTAAAAATGTCATAAATGTACCTATTTCGCATTTAAAGCACTACAGCAAACTTTCAGATATTTATTTATTTATCATAAGAACTAATTTCTCAAAAATTTGTTAAAATGACTTAAACGCATCTTCCAAGAAAATCTCTTTTCATGCGATATGTCTAAATGTAAGTGACAATGATGTTATAACTCAAAAACCGATAGCTAGGTTATTTGGAAAATTAGCTAGGGCCAGTTAACTAAGATTTTTATAATTCGAAATATTTAGTAACCCTTTGAACTTTTTTTTTTTTTTAAAATAAAAAAGGAATATATTTTAAACTGCTAAATCTACAGTTTATTACCCATGTAGTCGATTCAGTATCACTATTAGTTTACCGATATCCTTTTAGTTTAACAAATATTTTGATTTGGTTTTAATACGATGATTTTAAGATAATTACGATAATAGCGTAAACGAGGTTTTTTTTGTCCTTCCGGAGTGCCGGCCGCTCTCCGAGTTTCGCCGTTTTGTAATTCGCCGTTCTGAGATTCACCGTTTTGAGACTCGGCGCTCTGAGTTTCACCGTTCTGAATTTCGTCATCCGAACTTTCAACATTTCGAGTTTTATGGTTTCCAGTTTTGCACATGGCCTCATGTGCCATTCTTTTATACCAGGCTTTTGTAGATGGACACAGTTTCCTCCAGCGGGCTATAGCCTCCCTTGTAACAGCTGAGGCACTCCGACCTTTCATACATTTGCGTTGCTTGTACTTTCTTAAAAAATACAAAAAGCCACACGACTTTATCCGTTTTGGCAAGGGACAACATGCTGACCTTCGTTGTCGACGACATGACCGTTTTCGTTTATGACTGGCATCTGCAGCGGGCGTGTTACTGGCTTTAGTGGTTGGTGACATCGTTCATGTCAGCAGGCAATAGTTAATTTAGAAAATAAGTGGTACATACTATAATTTTTACTAAATATTTTTTTCTTCGGCCATCAAAAAAAATAAAATAAAAAATTTGTTTGACAAATCTTAAATTTCAAAATCAAAGATGAATTTTGTGAAAACCATAGTTAACTATAGAGTATATTATTTTAACCAGGCAGAGTAGAGAAAATAATAATAGAATTGTTTTTTGTTACCTTAAAGTCAGCCAATATTGCCTAAATTTTCTGTTTAAACTTGAATAAAATGAAGGCGATATTAATTTAGCTATATTTAATAAAATGCTAAAAGTCTGACCCATAAATAAATTTTACAGATACATAAATGACTAGTCAAAAATATAAAAAAAAAAAAAAATAAAATAAAATAAAAAATATGGTTAGCCAAAAATATTAACAGGTTAAGATGTCAACGAATTAATAATTTTTTCTATCCATTTTTTTTTTCTAAAATATCAAAGATATTGTATAATTCTTAAATATATCGTTGGAGTTCACATTTGTAACTAATATTTAATAATAAAACGTCGGAGAATGGAAATTACAGACAATTGGTCTAGTTGCTATTCATATTCATGTTAAAATGCAATGTTTTTACCATTTGTATTAAGTGTTAAATAAACGTGAAAATTATTTAATATATACTTATGAGATTATATAATTTTTCGTATGATAAAATTACCTACTTAAGTTTTATTCTGGAATACATTAAATTAGTAGATCCAAAACACTAATTTCCCACATAAACTGGAAACAATTAATGATTTGAAAAAATCGAGGTTACCAATAGCCAGAAAAATTTATATACGATCAGCAGTTTGTTAAAAATATCTGTCACTAAAAAAGAAATGCTATGGACATTATGAGTCATTAAATTCTAATCTTTTTAGCACAAAATAAGTTATGGTAATGTTGTCTTCCAGAGGCCAAGTTGGCTGAAACTTAACGGTAATGGATTTATGTAAAATAATCGTAGTAAAATACATAATTATAATAGAATTTTATAAATTTCTAGTCACCAGTGACCTTATTGGCACCAAGGTATTATAACAAAATAAATATAAATAAACAATTTGACAATCATTTTATTTTCGGGTTTTAACAAAAAAATTCTATCAGTATGAAAGTAGAAAAAACTGCAAGAAATTTAAATAAAACATCCAACAAACGTACAAAAAATAAAAGAAACACGAAGAAGAAAAAGCGAAGAAATGCTTTTATGAACTTTTTAAAAGAATATAGAAGAATGAATCCAAGTAATGATGTTTGTAAAACAGCCGTAAACGCTGCAAAAATTTGGCGAAATTTAAGTGAAATTGAGAAGGAAAAGTATAAACAAAATTAATAGTAATTTCTGTACTTTCTCTGTTTAACTCAACTTTATTTTTACAAAAATGTATTATACAAAAATATACTGTTTACAAATATATATGTTTTATAATGGAATGAAAATTTTATTATTATAGTTAAGACGTTTTGAGATCATATATTTTTAATAATAGACAGACAACCATTAAAAGATTTACATATTAAAATTTTCCATAAAATACTAGAATAAATATTGACAAATTTAAAATTACGATATTAACGTTGGATTTAATATCAACTTTTACGAAAACTTAAAAATTGGTGGACTAAACTAGTATACCTAATTTTCTTCTTATCTAACATATGTACCTACGTATAATGTGCAATCAAAAAGGAATATACTTACAAGGCGAGTATCAAACATGGGAATCACGGATTTGGGAGAAATTAATATATGCTGTAGAGTAAGTTTTCCCGAGTATTATAGTAAAAATAATTTAGGCCAATGCGCCTTCATTTAGAAATTAAACGTACGAAAAGTTTCGAATAAAATATCATGTTTGATATGTGTCAGTTAGTTGGTACTCTCGGCAATAGCGACGTGTGGTGGAGTGGTTAGCGTGTAAAAATCAGCTGTATCCAATTAATGTTTAATAAAATTGTTTTGAAGTTGAAGTTGAAGTGTGCTCTCAAGTCTGTAACTTTTACAGATGGAAAGCTTCTATGTTCGAATCTGTGCCTTTCCAACATAATTCTCTTTTCATTTTTTTTTTTAACATTTTCAATATTGTACAATGCTCAATTACATTGTACGAGGCTATAATTATTTTTAAAAGGGAGATATAGTACTTTTATACCTGTTATTTATTATATGTAACAGTAATTTTATCGTAAAGGTTGTTTGGGTACCAATTAAGTTCACCAAAATTTATTCCGATGATCCAATACGCTTGGTTTGGATCGAAACTAATTGATGAAAGGAATATATTTCTGAACGTAAACGAATTATGTCTTCCTATAATTATTTTTAAAAAAAACTGTAAAAGCGCCGTGAGCAGCGAGGCCCCATCACGGAAGTCGAATTTTTCGCTACATCTTCGGTATTGAATGTCTACAAGCGAAATGGTGGTTTCAAAATTGATGATGAGTGTCCGGCTGATCGGGGCTTTAAAAAAAGGTTTTAAGTTTTTAAGGGCTGAATCTCAGTAAATTTCAATTTTGTGCCGATAGCAGTTAGCAGCAAAAAAGCGAATACAATTTGTACGAGGGCATTCCTACCCATGCTTATCCGCCAATTGCCTTTGTGTTTTATTTTTAAATATTAAAAAAGGATCTTAAATAGTAAGCTGGAAGGCCTTTATGAAGATATTTTTTCTTTCCAAAAAAATCCAGAATTTCTACTTTATAAATAAAAATCCAAAATTCCTACTTTATAAATAAACAGTGACATTAATAACATTTTTAAATTACTTAATATTTATGTATTGCATTTGTTAAATAAAAAAAGGTAAGTTCATTTTTTTTTTAAATTTTTAAAATTACTATACGCTTCCTTGTATTAGAATAAAGATAAAGCATTTAAAATACATTTAATAATACCATTGAATACCGATGTAAAAATTGGAGAAGTAGGGGGAGGAGTATTGTGGAATCCCTAAAAGGCATGCTGGATACTAAGTCCATACATGTACAAAATTTCAGCCCTCTAGGTTTCCTTAGAGAGTCTCTAGACATGTTAGAAAAAAAGCAAAAAAATTAAGGGAATATTGGTGTAAAAATCGTGGGGGTAAGGGTTAAAAGTTAAAACCTCCAAAAAGCAATGGCTGGCTATTAGCTTAAACTGTACACACAATTTCAGCCCTCTAGGTTTATTTGGGGAGATTTTGACCCGAACGAAACTGTTAAAAAACAAGAAAAATCATGTTCTTTTTGGTATAAAAATGGTGGAGGTAAGGGTTAAAAGCTGAGACCACCAAAAGGCACTCCCTTGATACTAACTCAATCCGAATACAAAATTTCAGCCCTCTAGGTTTATTTGGGTGACCTGTGCGAGTGGTACAAACTTCGAAAACGTCAAAAAAGCATGAAATTGTAGCTTAAAAATGAGGAGGGTGGGGGTAAAATATTAAAACCTCCAAAAAGCGCAACCTAGGTATGAACTCTATCAATACAACAAATTTCAACCCTCTACGTTAATTCTGGGGGTCTGGGGGCTTGTTAGATCCAGCAAAAATCGCTTTTTCCCCCTCTACTCCCTCCAAATCATCCTAGGAAACTGAATTTTGGATATGTTGTAGATAATCGACCGAAACATTATTTCCAACCGGTTTGGAGAAGTTTTATTGCTTTTTCGCCCCCACCATCCCCTTAAATATTGGGTCCGATCCAAAATTTGACCCCACTTTGATAGTATTGTTGTGCATCGGAATGAGCCCCATTTACCAAATTTGAGCTCTTAACTTCCATAGGGGGGGGCCTACACATATTAAAAGGTAGCGGGAATATATATATATATATATATATATATATATATATATATATATATATATATATATATATATATATATATATCAGACATTTTTTTTTTACAGAATCGTGTCTTATCGTATAGGCTGTATAAGTCTAATAAAAAGCTAGTTTTATTATATTATGTTCAGTCCGTGATGGAATTTTATGTTTTAATTGTTTTATGATAAATATCATCCGAACGTATGCGGGAAAATGGACGATAGTGACAGTGATTAATGTAATTTTTTAAATTATTGTAATTATTGCTTTAAATTTTTATTATAAATTATTAATACTATTTTTAGACATTCCTCATTTTATTTGAAGTAATGGCAATTGTAATTTTTTTTATAATAAAAAAGAGTAACATAAAAAAGAATACCATATCTCTCTTTTAAAAAAAATTATAGCCTCGTACAATGTAATTAGGCATTGTACAATATTGAAAATGTTAAAAAAAATTGAAAAGAGAATTATGCTGGAAAGGCATAGATTCGAACATAGAACCTTTTCATCTGTACATAAAAAAGTTACAGACATGAGAGCACACGCTAACAACTCCACCACAGTACCACACGCCGATGTTACCGAGAGTACCAACTAACTGATACATATCAAACATGATATTTTATTCGAAACTTCTCGTGTGTTTAATTTCTAAATGAAGGCGCATTGGCCTAAATTATTTTTATTACAATACTCAGGAAAACTTACTCTACAGCACAATTTCTCCTGAATCTGTGATTCTCATGTTTGATACTCCCCTTGTTAGTAAGCTCTCAACTGATGACCTACGCCTTAAAGATAACGTTTTGACTTTATATCTAGTACACCTCTACTATATTTTAAATCTGTTTTAGTGCGTTTTATTGTGCAATTTGTACCCAAACTACTATTATGATAGCATTCCGACTGTAATCAGAATTTTACGTCATCAGACTTGGCAGAGAGGTGGGAGGTTATATACGTATTTAGAGTTTATGTTGGTATGTGTAGTGGTTGTTTGTGTGTGTAATACTTTGTATGTATGTAGCGGTGGTCCAAGGTGGGAATGGGTACGTATACTCGAACAACCGTATGCATGTACCTGCTACTAATGATGTAACAATGAACAGCCACCACTGTGGCCACGACTTAACTATGCAAGTGTACGCTTGAAGAGTCGATGGACGACTAATCAGTAAGCAGTATAAATTGCTACTTATTGCAACTTTCGGATCACACTTTTTTGTATGTAGGCTTGATCTGTCTCATCTGTGATTTGTACCCATCTAAGTGCATAATATTAATCAAATGTTAAAAAGAAAAAGTAAGAAATTTGAAAATTAATTTGTAATAAGGTTGGTTGCTGACTGTCCAAACGTATTTCATTATCATATTACGTAAATATATACAGTTAATCGTTCTATAACGCGATTAATTTCGTACCGCCTTATTTATGAAAACGTTGTAAGAAACTCAGAAATAGTATTAGAAAATTAATAAAAACAATTTTTACCACGTTTACATATTATAAAAATGTAATAAAATATTTAAAAATGTTCCCATATGTAAATTAATTCTTTATCTTGCTTAGAAATACAAACAATTTCTTGTGACATCGTGTGGCTTTGAGTTATGTATTTTCTATAAAACTTTTTTTATGCGGTCCCGATTTACTGCATAAAAAAATTTAACAATCTGTTGCGAATTATTATACTTTTATAATAATTTATGATGTTTTTGAATATTTGTTTGTAGTATTATGTGTATTTTTATGTTGTTCTTAAGTTCTTGTACATCGCATAAAAACAGGTTTCAGTGTATATTTGCTATTTACTTCTAATTTGATTTACTACTTTAGCTTTCTCACCTTGCTAATTATTATTTGTACATGGAATCAACTTCGCATTTGGTGAATTTGGTGGTAATTAAACGGCAATAACTGCGGAGACTACTGCAGGTTCTAATGAGTCCGCCATTAGAAGTCCATTGATATCATAATATTACGTACAATCAAAAATTAATAAGACAAATTTACAATTTTTATTGTTGTTAGGTACATAATAAGTTTGATTTTTGTTACACATATCAGGCATGCGTGTTGTATAAATTTTACTTAGTATCTTCGATCCCTTCGATTAACCATATTTGCGGGATGATAAACTTACCAATGGTTACACTGACACCGACATAATTGATCGGTGTAATATTTCCGACATTGGTGTATGTTAAGAATGGTGTCGCGTCACCTTCATGTCCAGCGTTGATTGTATTCTTATCCCATTTGAACCAAAATCCACGATATTCTTCCTTACTGAACTTAATTGGCGTTTTAGTTTCAGCGAGTTTTTCCCAGGAATAATCAGTTTTACCCTTATTTAATGACGCTTCTGAAGTAGCTAATTCATATCCGCTGAGTACCTGACAAGTTGAAATTTGGTTAAAATAAGTAATTATTTTTTTTTGCATTTTGAAATGTTTTTTAATGTGTAGACATTCATACGGGCACTTAAGGGCTAGAGCAAACCCACATATGTTAACGTTTCGCTCACCCGGGCCCGCTTCGATCAAACT